>JADLZL010006424.1:0-112317 GCA_015844335.1 Chrysopogon serrulatus
AGGTGAATTATGACCCAGCCTAATACTCTTAATCTAAGGGGGTACAAACAATCTAGAAAACTATTGAGAATGAGGAAATAGCTAATGTACTCTAGTTCTAACTACCGGTAAACTTTGTATAATATCGCCTTATCGGACAAGTGACCTGAATAGGAGAAGAAACAGAGTAATCTACCTACCAGACACCTATAAGCCTATCAGTCCTATCAACGGAAAGTGGACTACAGAGGATTCAACGTAGCTATAAAGTCACCTACGCGAGCTACCACTATCCCAACCGATCGGGGACATTCACAAGCAATCATAACCCGCACACCACGCCTACGCTACGAATACTACTCTGACCTAGGAGCTATCCAAATCAAAGTACTCAATGTAATATGAGTTGCAAACCAAAGAACGAATATAAACAATCGCTTACTTGAATCAGAATGGTAAATACAAAAGTACCTCGAATGCACCCTCAGGGCGAGGGAGCCGAATCCAGACGAATACAGCTCTCCCGAGGATGCTCCGACAGGCCGGGGCTCCTCCGAATCTCTACTTTTCTACTCTATCTCTCTAATCTCTATCTTGATTGCTAGCCTAGATCTAGTGGATCTCTATCTAAAGCTCGATTTTTCATCTCTTGATCCGCCTCCTCCAGGGGGGGTATGGCCCTCCTTTATAGCCCCGGTGGGATTGATACGCGCCGTTGGATCAAACCGACGTAGCAAGCGGCCAGGATGACTCCTCGGAGGCGGTGGAGGAAGGTTCCGAAGGGGGGCGGCAAACCTTAACCCTAGGGGCCCGGCGGGGGGTGGGGCTGCCCGCCCCACTTTGGCGCTGGCCCCCCCCTGTTGCTTCGGGTGTCTTCTCGAGTATTCTTGAACCCTCTGGCGATGTGCTTGCGTCGCGATCAAGTTTCGTGGTAAATTAGCACTTAAATCCCTCTTTTAGGCTTTTTTCGGAAAATTCCACGAAAAATGCACAAATCACCAAAACTAGTGGAAATTGTCGGTGGTAACCCTATTCTTATCATATATTCATGTCTCGGGGAGTGGTAATTGCTAATAAATTTTGGGCGATAACAGGTGTCAACAATTACCCCCACACTTAGGCTTTTGCTCATCCCGAGAAAAAGGTTGGTTTTAGCAAAAACATTCAATGCTTAACTTGGAACTTAAATTATATAGCACTAGTCTAGTTATCATGCATTGTGAAAATTTTAAAGTATCTATCATGAATCCTCAAGTGATTGCGGAGTAAGAGAGCTTAAGATTGATTACTCTTTCTTTAATTGTGTCTTTTGGAGTAGAGATGTATTTTGCAAAAACATAGCTTCGATCCTCTCATTTGTAGTGGCACCAAAGTGGTAGTGACATAAATTGGATATTTTTATAACGAGGGGAGAGAGATATCATATTCCTTAGATCGGGAAAAAAATTCTCACTTCTTGGCATATTATGTTGGAGGAACCATGAGCCTTTTCTTTTTTGCTGAGCACATGGTCATATTTCTTTCCTTCTTAAATCGAGGTTCCGGACACTTGTCCCTTTTTATTTCCTCGTGATCTATCTTTTTGAGGTTTGGACACTTGTCCCTTTTTATTTCCTCGGAATCTTTTTAAATAGCTCATGCCTCCTTCATAATATTGCTCAAGAAAGTAAATTTTATTTTTATTTAATTTTTATTTTATGATACTGGGAATATGATAAACCTTTCGACCAAAGCTATTGAAGTGGATTATTATAATTATTATTAAGTTCCATTATAAAGAGGAGTGAAGCTAAGTGTTTTTAAATTTTTGAAATAAAATCTCCAAAGACAAATTATCAGAAATTGAATAATCATTATCTGTGCTATCTTACTTCCTACAATAACTTAGACAATCATGAAGCACTTATAAATTTCATAATAATCATGACTCTAGAAGGGTGTCATATAATTTATTCTTCTCAGGTCATGGATTGAATGGGTTTATTATTTCTTGAAGCAATTAATATGAAGAATTGAAATTTGTATCGAAATTCAGAGTATAAAATATGCATTTGAATTGTAACTAAGTCGAACCCGACCGTGACCGAAACGAGGGAGCGAGAGGTGGCGAGAGGGCGCCCGCCCGGCCAGGGGCGACGACCGGCCCCACCTTAGGGGTCTTGCGTGTCCCGCCGCTTGAGGTGTTGGGTCGATGTCGCTTCCAATTACGCTGTTTTTCCGATCGTATTTTCGCTTCGTGATTAATTGTGCTTCCCCCACACTTGTTTTCCTGCATACTTTCTGCGCAATATGTGGAGACAAAATATTCTAAAAATAGAGAGTAGAGTAGATAACAAACATTAATATAAAATAAGGCACTTTATTTATTTATGGCGGTGGTATAAAATAATTCAACAGACGCTTTAATGACTGAGCTAACGACTGCCCTAGCTCATTAGGCTTTGTCCTAAGAAAATGACTCGACTGACTCCATTAACTAATCGAACTAGCGGAAGTGTGCCTTATTGGGTAACTAGGCAACTAATGCTGCCCTTCATTATTGAGGCCCCGAATTATAGCTTTGAGGGCTGCAACCTCTTCTTTAAGCTTTTCTTTGTCACGCTTGAGGCTGCGGATTAACTTGAGATTAACCCCAACCTTCTTTTCTACGTCATCTATGAGCTTGTCCCTCAGCTTGTTAGATGTTTCCATCTCCTTGACAAGGTTGGAGAGGCCTTCAAGCTTCTCGTTGAGAGTGCGTAGACTTGATGCTGGCTGCTTGGGAACTTTCTTTCGTGCTAATGCTGATGCTGCTCTCTTCCTCTTAGGCTTGGGCTTAGGTGCGATGGGCTCGGTGTAGCATACTTCATCAGGGTTTGCACGAATTCCTTGAACAGAAGGACGAGCAGCATTGGTGTACTTAGCGCATATCAGCTTGCCCTTCTTGTCGGTCTCGACTGCCACGATCGCTCATTAGCTCTAGGTGCAAGGAGCTGGGTACCCTTGGGGATAGCAATCTGCTTTCCTTTAGCACCTCCTTCAAGCAGCAGTCTTGCAGGTGGTGGAGGGAGAGCAGATGAATCTTGCACGTAGTAGACTTGCTCATGGCGCTGGGGGATCGTTGCAACTTGCTTCGGCGGCACGACGGCGAGAGGCTTCGGTTGCGCGAGGACGAGGGCCTTCAAATCATCGCTGGGGATGCTGTCGAAGTCCGCGCCGTAGGAGACGATCGCCTTGTTCGCCATTGCTAATAGATCTAGATTGGAGAGCTCTTTTAGAAGAGAGAGGTGGCTGGTTATGGAATACAATTGGGGAGGTCTAGTTACGTATTTATATGGGTTTTCAGGAGACAGGATGAGGATAAAACCTAGGTTCTACGGGATTCGCATTTAAAAAGAATATCCGATTGTGCGTGGATAATACGCGAATATACGTAGGAAGAGTGTAGAAGGATAGGGGACGAGAGTCGGGACGAGAGGGCGCAGGGGGGCGCCGATGTGGCAGAACCTTCTAAATTATATGGCCCACAAGTACCTGACATTGTCCTTAAGACCTCTGTTAGCCGTAATTGTGCACCACATAACCTAGAATGTTCCGTCGGGTGGATCCCCGATAAACCACAATTCCTCCAGGATCGATACTTACAGAGACATCACAGTATTACAACAGTTTTCATACAAAATACCAGAGTAGCGGAAGACTTACAATAACTTAATTTACAAAACTTTTGTTAAACTTATACAAACCAGAGTAGCATTATTACAACACAGCGGAAGTATCATTACTTAACTTTATTACAATCACCCAACAAAAGGTGCCCTGCCCAGAGGCCACACATTCTACTTCTCAGCAGACTCTTCCTCGACCACCGTCATGCAACAAGGGCCGTAGCACACTTGTTCACACGGTTCACCTGCAACAGGGGTTTAACAAACCCTGAGTACAAAAGTACTCCGCAAGACTTACCCGACCAAAAATTGGGGAGAAGACTCAGGAATGCTGGCTAGTGGGAATCAAGGTAAGGCTTTAGCAAGATCAAATGACACCTTTGCAAAAAGAGACTAAGCCAATCCTTACTTTACTACATCAATCACTTGTCAACCATGTTTCGGATTCAAAACTTTCCATCATCAACTTCCATTATTACTACGATGCTGGTGCGAGGATCAAGTCTCCCATATCGTGGAGCAACGACGATTCGAATCGCTTCATATACCCAGCTGGGGCTTTCTAGCCACACGATGTATGCAGGACCGAACATCTCACATACATCAACTCACGCTTGCATTTCTCCAGACCAGAACGGGTCCTAGCCACGAGAGTACAGTACACCATCTTCCTACGCCGTCAGTCACAACCGTCGACGGGTATACTCGTAGTATGGGTACACGCTACTTCTCGTCCCGGTTGTCCGTTCTCGCATGGATCATACAAGGGAGCTTACCGCCATTAGCATGCGACTAGTACTATCCAATAACCTCATGATCCAAGGGCCAAGGCAACGAACGGTGCTTAACCAACTCACAAGTGGACGACACTACACCAGGGCACTAGCCCTTCCTGGTGCAAGTCACTCCACCCGGTCTCAATTTACTCATCATCATGCTCTTGTTGCGTACCCTTGACCCGATCAAAGTGAAGGGATACCAGCAAGTAACATCAGGTTTTCGTAATTGCCCTCAACGGGGATATTGTTATCACATCTTTAAAAACATTTCATAAAGCCTATGCTTTTCTGCAGGCTAAGCATACATTAGCATTTTCGAAATCAAAACAGGTATCCAGGGTTTATATCAAGGTACGGTGAATGCATCAAATAAGGATATCACACAACTCCTGTTACCTAATGCATCACATCATCAACATACGATATAAAAGCTTTTCAAAATACAAGGAAGGGTCTGAATGCATCCGGGGCTTGCCTTGGGGCTTGACGAAGTTAGGAGCAAAGATGATGACTTTTTGTTGAGATCGGGGCCAACCTTCTCACACCGATAACCTTCCTCCGAGACGGGAGTCGGATCAACTACACGATTGAGATGCATGATTACGGTGCAGAAATGAAAGACATGCGATAATGATGCAACGATTGATAACTTATCTTGAGTACAACTTCCCTTCACGGTATAGTTGCACTAAGAAGGTATAACTAGCGTCGACGACGACGGACTAACGATTTAATCGACATAAAATGCCGAAGGTCATTAGGGTTAATGACCTAGGGTCATCACTCAATCCTAAAATCAAGCAACCCTAATAGTGATTAGAGTCAATTACTAATTTATTAACCATTTTTACAGTCGTTGAAAGCCACTAATTAACTTGCTAATTGGAGATTAATTAAACCCTAATTAGTTAAAGAATTAACTAATTAAATATTGATTAGGGTATTAATTAAGCATAATACAAAAATTAGTCAAATCATGATCAAACTTCATAATTAAGATCATTAGCATCTGATTAGCACACAAAACAAAAATCATAATTTTTTGACTTATATTTTAATTATTAAAAATCATGGAAGTTATACTTATTAGTTTAAAGGAGCAATTTATAGCACAATTAAATTTTAATGGAAAATCAGGGTTAGTATTTTTATTATGTAGGTCACAGCACAGGGAGCATACACATATTTTTGAAATTGCATTTCAAATTTGAAAATGAGCTCAAATTTCTAGTTTTTAGGATTTCAAAATTACTTTTAAATTTTGAATAAAAGATGAAAATCTCCAAAAAAATAAAAGTTGTTCTATTTATCAAGATCTACAACTTTCATTTAGAAAGTTTTTCATGAAACCAAATAGTTTTTGAATTGGAGTTTAAAATGTAAAAGGGGAAAAATTCTAATTTGAAGAACTTTTGAAATTACTCCAAATTTTATTCAAAAACTTGAAAAACTTTATATACCAAAGTTGTAGAGCTCAAAGAGATGCATAAACTGTATTTTTAGAGTTTTCCCAAATTTTGAATATTTTGAGATGAAATTGCAAAGGGGGCAAATAGGCTTTTGAAATTCAGAATTTTGAAAAGGAATTTCAATTGGAACTTTTGGGCAATTAATTAATGATGTTGTGGTACTTTTCAAACTCAACCAATGGCACACTTTCAAAGTATAAACTTCATACTTCAAAATAGTACCAAAGTTTGGCAACTTTTATTTAGAAAATTAATTATAGTTAGCTCCCTTTAAATTGAAAATGAAATTCGAATTCCAAGACAACCACTCGGGCTAGGGTTTAGAATTTGAATCCCAATTCCAAATTCGATTCTTTCTTTTACATTGTTTGACTTATAAAACATGTTTGAGATGTGAGTCAGGGTTAGCCAAACACTTGCAAACATCAAGGTTGATTTTAGTTGATTGCTTTTATAAACAACATTAAACATGTGAGAGAGATTAAATGGTAAACATATACACATGTGATATGAAAGAGCTCAAACAAACCCTAAAATTTGATAAACTCCTTTTAATTGTTTAAATCAAGGTTCTCTAATCATGAATGCTTATGCAATGATGATGATGACATGGCAGGTTTAGGCTAACGTAACACCGGGGGTGTTACAGCCGACCGCCCCACCTGTGGCCCACCTCGGGTGCCCTTCCGCAGGTGCTTCGGACTCCTCCCGTGTTTTACGTTAGATGTGTTTTCGGATAAAAATTGTACCGGAATAAAATAGAACTTAATAAGTTGGTAATTGGATGAATTCGATTTCATCCACTACTCCCCGAATCAAATGGCTCTAAATAAAGTTTAAGTCGGTGTCCATTTACCTTGAATAACGCACCTTCGTTTGATTGTAGAGTTATTGCTCCATGTGGTGATGAATTTACAACGGTGAAAGGTCCTTTCCATTTGCTCCTTAATTTTCCAAGCCCGAATAATTTGAACACGGAATTAAAAAGTAGTACCTTATCTCCCCGGTGCAAACTCCTTCTTCTTGATCCTCTTATCATGCCATTTCTTCGTCCGTTCTTTGTAGATCTTCGAATTGTGATAGGCCTTTTTCTCTCCATTCTTCTAATTTCGATAATAATTGCATCTTTCTTTTCTCTCCAGCAGCTTCTAGGTCCATGTTCCATCTTTTGATAGCCCAAGAACCTTTATGTTCTAATTCAACCGGTAAGTGGCAAGTCTTGCCATATACCAATTGATATGGTGACATACCCAAAGGTGTTTTATAAGCTGTCCGGTATGCCCATAGTGCATCAGGTAATCGATCCTTCCATAAAGTTCCCATTTCATTCACTGTTTTCTGGAGAATATTCTTGATTTGTTTATTGGATGTTTCTCCCTGGCCACTTGTTCGAGGATGATATGGAGTAGCGACGTTGTGTCGTATTCCATGAGCTTGTAGGTATAAGTGAAACTTCTTATCAGTGAAATGTGTTCCTCCATCACTTATAACCATTCTAGGTGTTCTAAACCTTAAAAATATAACCTCTTCAAACATCTTCTTTGAGTGTTTTGAGTTAGCATTCTTGCATGGCATAGCTTCTACCCACTTGGATACATAGTCAACTGCCACCAAAATGTACTCATAATTCTTTGACTTCACAAAGGGTCCCATATAATCAATTCCCCAGACATCAAAGAGCTCTATCTGAAGGTTGTTGGTGAGTGGCATAGCATCTCTTGCATTGATATTCCCGTGCCTCTGACACGCTCCATATCTTCGGATGAAATCTTTGGTGTCTTCATACATGGTTGGCCAAAAGAATCCACTCTGCCAGATTTTTGCATGTGTGCGGAATGCCCCATAATGACCTCCATATGGTGATGAGTGACATTTCTGAATGATCTGCATGCCTTTCTCCACTGGTACACATCTTCTGAGTAATCCATCAGCGCACACTACTACAAAAAACTTAATGGAGGCGGGCGTTTTTTATTATCCGAGGCGGGCAAAGGCAACCGCCTCCGAGTGAAGGTCACGGTTAATCACGTGATTAAGCGAGGCGGTTCCTTTGCCCGCCTCGGTTAATCGATTAGCGAGCGGGCTCCTTCCAACACCCGCCTCGGTTAATCAATAAAAACAAAAAAAATCCAAAGCCCACCCGGTGAGCCCGTTCTTGAGCCCACCGGCGAGCCCACTACCTGCATCCGGCGACGCAGACGCCCGCCGTCACCGCACACCCAGCTTCCTCCTCGCCTCCTCGGTGAATCCGAGGGCCTCCTGCTCGTCGGCTCAGATCTGAGAGAGAGGAAAGAGTGAGGGAGAGCAGAAGAGAGAAAGAGAGAGGGAGATTGGGAAGGTGCTCGCCTTCGCTATGCCGGTGCAGGGAGAGGGCCGGGGGCCAGGGGGCAGCGCCACCGCCGCCGTCGCATCGGGGAGAGGGGTGAGGCCGCGCCGCACGCCCGGAGCAGCGCGCCTCGCCCGGATTCGACCCACGCGCCTGCTTTGCCGCCCGAGGAGGGCCAGGGTCGCGGCGCCGCCGGAGGAGTGGGAGGAGAGGGATGAGTGCTTTGCGCCGCCGCCGCGCAGATCCAGCCCCCGTGAGTCGCGGCCGCCGACCTGCGCCCAGTGCCGCCTCCGGTAAGCCGGTGGAGAGGGAAGGGGCCAGGCCATCGTGCCGCCGCCACCATCATGTCGGGGGAGGATGGATGGGGGCTCGGTTGAAGGCGGATGGGGGGAGAGGATGGAGGGGCTCGGTTGAAGGCGGATGGGGGAGGAGAGAGGAGCGGGCGTTGGGGCGTGAGAGAGTGGGGAGAGAGGAGCGGTGGCGGGCCGAGGGAGTGAGTGCTTGGGAGTAGAATTAGGGTTTGACGGATATATATACTCGACACTGATATTGGGCCAAGAAATGGTAGCGGGCTGGGCCGGATTTTAGGAGGCGGGCCTTATAAAATAACCGCCTCGGTTAATGATTTACCGAGGCGGTTGCATTATAATGTCCGCCTTCATTAATAAATATTAACCGAGGCGGTTATATTACATTGCCCGCATCGGTTAATCGATTTTAGGAGGCGGTTATATGTAACCGCCTCGGTTAATAAAGAATGACCGCCTCGGTTAATCCGAGGTATTAACCGAGGCGGTTTAAAAACTTGCCCACCTCCGAGCAATAAATCCAAGTGCCTCCTAAAAGATTTTATGTAGTAGTGGCATACCCGAAAGAGGTATGGTGGATCCCATATGTGGAGACGACTTTCATAAATGAGTCTTTTCTTATTCTCTCCTGGTGGTACGTAACCTGCAACCATAAAGTTGACAATATTCGCGTACCAAGGATCTGTCTTGGTCACTTTAAACAAAGCATGTCATCTCTTAATGAGTCATTAATAGGTAGTTCCTAGGGTTCTTTAAAATACATCCTAGACAAATGATCAGCTACAGGATTTTCTATTCCTTTCCTATCTTTAATTTTCAAATCAAATTCTCAAAAAAGCAAAAGAATCCATCTTATTAATCATGGTTTAGAATCTTTCTTAGTGAGCAAATATTTAAGAGCAAAGCATGATCAGAATAAACAATTATTTTAGCTCCAACTAAGTAAGATCTAAATTTATCAATAGCGAAGGCAAATGACCAAAAAGTTCTTTTTCGGTGGTCGCATAATTTAATTGTGCTTCTGTCATTGTCTTGCTTGCATAGGCAATTGCATGATGCGTTTTATCTTTTGTTTGTCCTAAAACTGCTCCTACAAGCATAATCACTAGCATCACACATAATCTCGAAAGGTAAAGACCAATCGAGGGGGTTGAATGATTGGTGTGATGTAAGTGCTTTCTTAAGAATATTAAATGATTCTAAGCATTCTTCATCAAACTCAAAAGCTACATCCTTAGCTAACAATCTAGTCATTGGTCTAGCAATTTGTGAAAAATTCTTTATAAATCTACGATAAAAACCACAATGACCAAGAAAGCTTCGGACTCCTTTTATATTAACTGGGGAGATAGTTGTTCAATTACTTTAATTTTAGCTTTATCTACCTCTATACCTCTTTCTGACACTAGGTGTCCTAACGCTATTCCTTCTCTAACCATAAAATGACATTTTTCCCAATTGAGGACTAAGTGTTTTTCTTCACATCTCTGTAAAACCTTATCTAAATTCTCTAGACAATCATCAAAAGTTTTTCCATAAACTGAAAAAATCATCCATAAAACTTCCATGATTTCTTCTATCATATCGAGAAAAATATAGACATCATGCATCTTTGAAAAGAAGCGGGTGCATTACATAATCCAAAAGACATTCTTCTATAAGCATAAGTTCCATAAGGACATGTAAAGTTGGTTTTGCTTTGATCATCAGGGTGGATAGGGATTTGGTGATATTCTGAATAACCATCAAGGAAACAGAAGAAAGAATGATTTGCTAGACGCTCTAACATCTCATCAATGAAAGGTAGAGGAAAATGGTCTTTCTTTGTTGCTTTGTTGAGTTTTCTATAATCTATGCACATTCGCCATCCGGTGGGATTCTTTTTGGGTATTAGTTCATTTTTATCATTTTGGACAACCGTCATTCCTCCCTTTTTAGGTACAACTTGCACAGGACTTACCCACTCGCTATGCGGCACAGGGTATATAATCCCTGCATGTAAAAGCTTTAGAACTTCTTTCTTTACTACATCTCGCATCGCATTTTGGAGTCTCCGTTGAGGCTCTCTTGAAGGTGTAATTTCTGGATTGGTTGGTATGCGATGGGTGCCAAGAATAGGGCTAATCCCTTTTAGGTCTTGGAGTGAATATCCAAAAGCAGCTCTATGTTTTTCTAAAACAGTTATTAATTTATAAGTCTCTTTATCAGAAAGTTTATCACTTATAATCACAGGATATTCTTGATCATTATTTAGAAAAACATATTTAAGACCAGATGGTAATGGTTTAAGCTCAATAGGAGGTTTAGGTGGCTCTAGTAGTTCATCGAGAGGTTCAGGGTCAATAAGGTCTCCCTCCTCTTCATCGATGAAGAACTGGGTATCATCTTCTAAAACAGGGTAAATAAAATTTTTGAATTCAATAGCCTCAACCTCAATAGCCTCAACCTCTTCTATTGGATCTAATTCGGGAAGGGGCTCTGCTTTAAATTTTACTGCTGAAAGGTCCTAAATGGCTAGAGGGGGGGTGAATAGCCTATAAAAATTCTTGCAAAGCACTAAACAAACCGGTTAGTATAACAAAAGGCAAAGCTAGTGTTGCGCTAGCCTAGTGAGGGTTGCAAGCCAACCTAGACAATTCTAGAAAACCTAATACACTAGGCACACTAAGAATAGGGTCCTTAGCAACACAACTAGGCTACACAACCTAATACACTACTTTGCACAAATGTAATCGCAAGGAAGGAAACCGAGCGTACAAACCGTGCCTTCGGGAAGATGACCAATCACCGTCTTGTCTATACAATAAAACCCGAAGAGATGATCCAATAGAGAAATCCAAGTTGATCTCGAAGGATCAAGCCACACAAGAATACCAAGGGACACAAGATTTTTATCCCGAGGTTCACGTGCTTGCCGGCACGCTACTCCCCGTTGTGTCGACCACACACTCGGTAGTTCGGTGGCTAATTGGCCTCACAAGCCAAGCCCTCACCGGGCACCACAAGAACTCACACAAGGTGAGGGTAACTCGATGACACGAGATTCCACTAAGGATTCCTTTCGCGATCTCCCGCGGGGTGGGATCAACACCCCTCACAAATCACCTCCGGAGTGGCCAAGAACAATCTTCAACCTTGCTCAACTCCGGCTCATTTGCTCTAACCGCCTAGGTGACGGCAATCACCAAGAGTAATAAGCTCAATCGCAGCAAGATCGCTCACTAGTGCCACTAGATGCTCAATCACAAGGCAAATGCACTAGAAGCTCTCCCAATCACTTTCTAGATCAATCAAGATGAATGCAAAGTGAGGGAGGGAGTTTTCTTAGCTCTAGGGGATGTCAAGTATGTCAAAGTGCCAAGAGAGAACCCCAAGCCGGCCAAACAACTTATATAGGCGCCCACCAAGGCACCCAACCGTTACACTCAAACCGGCCTGTCTCACAAGATCGACCGGACGCCCGAGACGGCTGGCCGGGACGCGTCCGGTCCAAGGCGTCGGCCGCACATAAACGCCCACGTGTACTAGCCGTTTGAATTTTACCGTTCGCGCCTACGCCAGCGATCAACTCGCGCGCGGTCGGCATCGGCCGGACGCGTCCTGTGCCTAGCACCGAACGCCAGCCAAAGGGAGTCCGGTCGTTACCCGTAGAGCTCCAAAACGTGAAAATCTTGACCGGACGCGTCCAGATCCATGGTGACCGGGACGCACCGACCGCCCGTTCGCCTCGAAACCCTTCTCGTAAGCCGACGTCGGCGACGTCGGCGATCGACTCAACTTCGGAAGGCGTCCGGTCGCGCAAGGCCCCGTCACACCCGAAAAAACAAGTGGACGCCGACAGAACCGACCGGACGCGTCCGGTCCCTACCTGGACAGCGTCCGGTCACCTCTGAGTGACTGCACTTCGTCCGAAAACCTCCGAGTCCCGCCTCGCGAGCTCGGCGGGAGGGTTCCACACCCAAACACCAACACCTCTTGCCCTCATGTGCCAACACAAAAGTGTCTCTTCACTTGTGCACGTGTGTTAGCATTTTCAATAGATTTTGCAAGAGTTAGCAAGCACACTAGGTCCCTAATGCATATGCAAAGTCATTGCTCACCTAGTGGCACTTAGATAACCGATATTGCGCGACATCGCCCCTCTTAATAGTACGGTTATCAATCCTAAACCCGGCCATCAACTTCTCTACACGCCTATGGCCGGCAAAATAGAAATGCCCTAACATATACCTGTGCCTCTAGCATTCCATCTTGCTCATCATCTTCCTTCATCTTCAAGTGTGGTACTTGATCACTTGCGGTCTTCACGACACCTTGATCACCACTCCACCACTTGGCTTGGACCTCTCCTTTCTCTAATGCTACACACTTAGCAATAGGGTTAGTCCTAGGTTTCATCAATTAGCCAAAACCAAACTAGGGCTTTCAATCTCCCCCCTTTTTGGTAATTGATGACAACCTCTACAAAGATAGAAATTAAATACAATTTTGGTTTTACACCACTTGTCCAAGCAATTTGAGCTTGTGAAAAGAAAATTGGACAATTCATGTAAAACACATTTGGTAGCTATGGCTCCCCCTACATGTGTGCTAAGAGTTTAGATTTAGAAGCTTTGCACACATGATGGATAAATAGGTTTTGGGAGAGTCATTTTTACCAAATTGATGCTAAGGTGTATAGAATGGACCTTTGAAGCGTGATACCATTGGAGTGCACATCATGAACCATCCTTAGCATCAAATCTAGCTAGAAGCATCAAAAAGCTAGAAACCACGTGAGATCAACATTAAAAACATGGTTTCTAGATACCACTTGAACACATACCGTTCCAATTCTAGCTAGAGCCTATGCATGCTAGTAATCAATACATCGATCAAGTTTTATACTAGTAAGCATCACACAAGCAAGAGAGATACCACTTAAAACATGATTACACCGATCTAAGTGCAATGCAAGCAACCATATGAATATGCACAATCAAATGCAAACACATCATGTTCATGAGCTTGCTCCCCCTACTTGTGTGCTTCAAAATTTTTATCCCTTTCCATTCTTCAATCTCCCTTTCCATTCTTCAATCTTCATCTTCTCTTGATATCTTGGTAATCTCTCCCTTTCCATTCTTCAATCTTCATCTTCTCTTGATATCTTGGTAATCTCTCCCCCTTTGTCATCAATGACCATAAGGGTATATGATTATGCTTGGTGTAGACTTGAAATCATGGAGGGAGCTCAAAGTAGAAAGATGATCACTTAAGGTTGAGGATCACTTGTTTCCATAAACTTCCTTCTTTTGTGGTTCAAACTAGTAAACTTGCATAAGTAATCTAGTTCGGTTTGAACCAATGACAAGCTTCTTCACACATTTTTCAATGGTTATCTTGTCAATGTTGAACTAAATCCTTTCTTGCTCATTTAACTAGATTAAACACTAGGTTCACATTCTCATGAATAAGTCATATTTAGCCACTAGATCATACATGACATAGAAGCAATAGTGGCATAATATGTACTTTAAAATCACTTTGTTTTCACGAATGAGCCTAATTGAAAAGAGATATTATGTCTATATGTTCTACGCAAGTCCTTAGCAAGAATGAATGCATCATGCCAACCAATTTCACCATTGCTTTAGTTGAAGGAGAGGCATGTCATATAGTTGGGGGTGCATTCATTTCATGTTGGAGAAGTCAAGAATGTTCAATTCATTTCTCAAGGTGCAAAATCTCTTTTCATCAAGTGGCTTGGTAAAGATATCGGCAAGTTGATCATCGGTGCCAACACTCTCAATAGAAATGTCTCCCTTTGCTTGGTGATCTCTAATGAAGTGATGCCTTATGTCAATGTGCTTTGTCCTTGAATGTTGAACCGGATTAGTGGTGATCTTCACGGCACTTTCATTGTCACATAGCAATGGCACTTGTCCAAATTTGATTCCAAAATCCTTCAATGTGGCCTTCATCCATAGCAATTGAGCACAACAACTCCCCCGCACTAATGTATTCGGCTTCGGCGATAGAGAGTGCAACACTATTTTGTTTCTTGGATGACCATGAGACAAGTGACCTTCCTAGTAATTGGCATGTTCCACTAGTGCTCTTTCTATCCATCTTGCATCCCGCATAGTCGAGTCCGAATACCCAATCAACTCAAAGTTTGACCCCTTGGGATACCACAATCCAACATTTGGTGTGTGCTTGAGATATCTTAATATCCTTTTGGTTGCCTTTAAATGACTTTCTCTTGGTGAAGCTTGAAATCTTGCACACATGCACACACTAAACATGACATCCGGCCTAGAAGCGGTCACATAGAGTAGGCTTCCAATCATTGACCGATACAACTTTTGATCTACCATATTGCCACTTGTATCCAAGTCAAGATGACCATTTGTTCCCATTGGAGTTCCAATTGACTTGGCTTCTTCCATTCCAAACTTCTTCAACATATCCTTGATATACTTGCTTTGACTCACAAATGTGCCTTTCTTCAATTGCTTGATTTGTAGACCAAGGAAATAGCTAAGCTCCCCAATCATAGACATCTCAAACTCTTTTGCCATCATTTGTCCAAACTCTTCACAAAAGTCTTTGGTTGGTTGATCCAAATATGATATCATCCACATAGATTTGCAACACAAACAAGTCATTTCCAATCTTTTTGGTGAAGAGAGTGTTATCAACCTTCCCCATCTTAAACCCTTTAGAGAGCAAGAAATCTCTCAATCTTTCATACCATGCCCTTGGAGCTTGCTTCAAACCATAGAGAGCCTTCTTCAACTTGTAGACATGGTTGGACTTCTTGATATCTTCAAATCCCGGGGGTTGCTCAACATACACTAGTTCATTGATGAATCCATTCAAGAAAGCACTTTTCACATCCATTTGATATAACTTAATGTTGTGTGCACAAGCATAGGCTAATAGGATTCTAATTGCCTCTAATCTTGCAACCGGTGCATAGGTTTCTCCAAAGTCAAGACCTTCAACTTGAGTGTATCCTTGTGCTACCAATCTTGCTTTGTTTCTCACAACTATGCCATCTTGATCTTGCTTGTTCCGAATACCCACTTGGTGCCAATGACATTGTAGTTCTTTGGACGCTCAACTAGTTCCCAAACTTGATTTCTTTCAAAGTTGTTGAGCTCTTCGTGCATTGCATTGACCCAATCACAATCCATCAAGGCTTCATCTATCTTCTTTGGTTCAATGGATGAGACAAATGAATAGTGTTCACAAAATGATGCCAATCTTGATCTTGTTTGTACACCACTTCTAATGTCACCAACCACTTGATCTAGAGGATGATCCCTTGCAATATGAGTTGGTTGGAGAACATGAGGTTGGGCACTTGAATTCGGTTGATCACTTGGTTGAGATGATGTACTAGTCACTTGATGTTACAACTGAGAACCACTAGCTTGAGATATATCTTGAGACCCACTAGCTTGCACATTTTGAGGTATAATTACTTGATCTTTGTCATCTTCAACATCCACCATTTGAGTTGGCCTAATATCCCCAATATCTATTTTCTTCATGGCTTGTATCAATTGAGTACCTCTCACATCATCAAAATTTTCCTCTTCATCTTGTGAGCCTTTGGTTTCATCAAATTCCACATCATGCACTTCCTCAATTATGCCATGAGTGAGATTCCAAACTCTATATGCTTTGTTTGTGGTGGAGTAACCGAGTAGGAATCCTTCATCACACTTCTTCTCAAACTTGCTCAATCGAGTGCCCTTCTTGAGAATGTAGCATTTGCATCCAAACACTCTAAAGTATGCAATGTTGGGCTTTCTTCCATTCAACAACTCATATGGTGTCTTCTCTAGTAGCCTATGACAATAAAGCCTATTTGAACAATAGTTGGCGGTATTGATTGCTTCGGCCCAAAAAGAATGATCCATATTGTATTCACTCAACATTGATCTTGCCATGTCAATCAAGGTTCTATTCTTCCTTTCAACTAGCCCATTTGATTGAGGAGTGTACTTGGCCGAGAATTGATGCTTGATTCCAAAGTCATCACATAGCTCTTCAATTCTTGTGTTCTTGAACTCACTACCATTGTCACTTCTCACTTTCTTGATTGAGGTTTCAAACTCATTTTGGCTTCTCTTGACAAATGTCTTGAATGTGTCAAACACTTCACTTTTATCAGCAAGGAAGAATACCCAAGTGTATCTTGTGAAGTCATCCACTATCACAAATCCATATTTGTTTCCACCAATGCTCTCATACTTGGTAGGGCTAAATAGATCCATGTGCAACAACTCAAATGCCTTGCTTGTGCTCATCATGCTCTTGTTAGGATGAGTGTTGCCAACTTGTTTGCCCATTTGACATGAACTACATAGCTTGTCTTTCTCAAACACAACATCCTTCAACCCTCTAACTAGATCATGCTTGATTAGCCGGTTGAGTTGCTTCATGCCAACATGTCCTAGTCTTCTATGCCATAGCCAACCCATGCTTGATTTGGTGATCAAACATGTTGTCAATTGAGCTTCACTAGCATTGAAATCCACAAGATAGAGATTCTCATATCTAAAGCCTTTGAATATCAAGTTGCTTCCATCAACACTCACTATCTCAATATCATCAACACCAAATATACATTTGAATCCAAGATCACACAATTGAGCCACGGACAAGAGATTGAAGTTGAGAGATTCCACTAGCAACACATTGGAAATGGACATATCATTTGTAATTGCAATCTTTCCCAAGCCTTTGACCTTGCCTTTGCTATTGTCACCAAAAGTAATACTATCAACACCATTGCCACTTGATGAGATTGATTTGAACATTCTAGAATCCCCGGTCATATGTTGAGTGCATCTACTATCAAGCACCCAATGCCTTCCTCCGGCTTTATAATTGACCTACAAAAGCAAATCAATTCTTCTTAGGTACCCAAACTTGCTTGGGTCCTCCAAGGTTAGTCACTAATCTTTTGGGCACCTAAATTGCCTTCTTCTTTGGGCCAACAATGGGAGCACCAATGAACTTAGCCTTCACACCATTAGTACCCTTGGTGAGCAAATAACAAGAATTATAGCAAATAGAGGATATGTTAGTATTCTTCTTGTTCTTGCAATATTGCTCTACATGCCCCACTTGCTTGCAACTAGAGCAAAATCGACCATTGCCCTTCACAAAACTAGTCTTGTGAGGAACAAAAGGCCGCCTTGCCATTCTTGGGGGTATAGCCCAATCCCTCTTTGTTAAGGGAGAATCTTTGGCTACCCAAGCACTTTAGCAAGCGGGCATCTCCACCGTAGGCCTTGCCTAGGGCATGAGTGAGCTCATTCACCTCTCTCTTGAGAGTCTCATTCTCCACCATGAGCGAGGCATCACAAGTGAAACTATCACTAATAGTAGATGTGGCATTGCTTGAGCTACAAGAGGGGTTAGTGGGACCAACAACAATAGGAGTATAGAATGCTTCATCAAGAATATCACAAGTTACTCCTACGTTGCAAGTGTCTACGACATCCTCAATCTTAGCTTGATCAAGGAGGGAGGAGTGAGCCTTTTCAAGCTTGGTGTGAGCTTTCTCAAGCTTCTCATGGGCTTCCATTAGCCTCTCATGAGTAGCATTTAGTTCATCAAAGGATTGCTCAAGAGCTTTCTTGCTCTTGCGCAACTCTTTGCACTCCTTCCTCTTTTCCTCAATATAAGAGTGAGCATCTCGTAGCATGCTAATGAGGTCCTCCTTTGAGTACTCCTCATCATCACTCTCACTATCGCTCTCATCATCGGATTGTACCTTGGATGGCTTAGCCATTAAGCATGTCGATGGAGCATCAAAGAATGAAGGCTTGTTGGAGATGGCAAGACTAGCAAGTGCCTTCCTCCTTGACTTCTTGTCATCTTCACTCTCATCATCACTATCACTTGAAGCATCACTATCCCATGTTACACAATAAGATTGCCCCTTCTTCTTCTTCTTGAGCTCAAGCTTCTTCTCCTTCTTTTCCTTCTTGTCCTTCTTGTCCTTCTTGTTTTTCTTCTTCTTGGCATCTTCATCACTATCATCATCACTTGAGAGAGGACAATCGGCAACGAAGTGATCTTTACTCTTGCACCGAAAGCATCTCTTGGTCTTGATTGCATCTCTTCTCTTTCTAGCTCCATATCCCTTCTTCTTCATGAATTTGCCGAACTTGCGCACAAGAAGAGCCATTGCTTCATCATCCACTTCACTTGAGCTTGTGCTAGCTTCATCACTTGATTCTTGCTTTTTCTTGCCCCTTGATGAAGTAGCCTTGAATGCAACCACTTCCTTGTCTTTCTTCTTTTCTTTATCTTTCTTCTCATCCTTTTGAGATCCCCCTTCCCGTTCCACACGGTAGGTGTCATGTGTGACCACCTCACCTAGTACTTGGTTATGGGTCTTGGTGTCTAATCCTTCTCTCACTAACATGGTGACCAAGAACTCAAATCTTGAAGGTAGACTTCTTAGGAACTACTGAGAGAAATCCGCATTCTCCACCTTCTCACCCAAACTCTTCAAGTCATTTACAATAACTTGCAAGCGGTGATACATCTTCGGCACACTCTCATCATCTTGCATCTTGAAACTTGAAAGCTTGTCTTTGAGGATGTAAAGCTTGGCACTCTTTACGGCTTGTGTGCCCTCATAGGTCTCCTCCAACCTAGTCCACACATCATGAGCCCTCTCCAAATCCTTGATTTGCTCAAACACTTTTGACTCCAAGGCTTCATAGAATGTGTTGATTGCAATGTCATTGAATTGGAGCTTCTCTTCTTCTCTTGGAGTTGGGTCGGTTGGATCAATCACGGCAAAGTCTTTGTCCACAACCTCCCAAACCTTTCTATTCAATGATTTCAAGTAGGCACACATCTTCCGCTTCCAATGATCATAACCGGTACCATCAAAGTGCGGTGGCTTCCCCACATGGTTGATATGGTTGACTTGAGCCATTTTAACACCGAAGGATGTTAAGCCTTAATCAACGGTGACCTCGGCTCTGATACCACTTGAAAGGTCCTAAATGGCTAGAGGGGGGTGAATAGCCTATAAAATTCTTGCAAAGCACTAAACAAACCGGTTAGTATAACAAAAGGCAAAGCAAGTGTTGCGCTAGCCTAGTGAGGGTTGCAAGCCAACCTAGACAATTCTAGAAAACCTAATACACTAGGCACACTAAGAATAGGGTCCTTAGCAACACAACTAGGCTACACAACCTAATACACTACTTTGCACAAATGTAATCGCAAGGAAGAAAACCGAGCGTACAAACCGTGCCTTCGGGAAGATGACCAATCACCGTCTTGTCTATACAATGAAACCCGAAGAGATGATCCAATAGAGAAATCCAAGTTGATCTCGAAGGATCAAGCCACACAAGAATACCAAGGGACACAAGATTTTTATCCCGAGGTTCACGTGCTTGCCGGCACGCTACTCCCCGTTGTGTCGACCACACACTCGGTAGTTCGGTGGCTAATTGGCCTCACAAGCCAAGCCCTCACCGGGCACCACAAGAACTCACACAAGGTGACGGTAACTCAATGACACGAGATTCCACTAAGGATTCCTTTCGCGATCTCCCGCGGGGTGGGATCAACACCCCTCACAAATCACCTCCGGAGTGGCCAAGAACAATCTTCAACCTTGCTCAACTCCGGCTCGCTGCTCTAACCGTCTAGGTGACGGCAATCACCAAGAGTAATAAGCTCAATCGCAGCAAGATCGCTCACTAGTGCCACTAGATGCTCAATCACAAGGCAAATGCACTAGAAGCTCTCCCAATCACTTTCTAGATCAATCAAGATGAATGCAAAGTGAGGGAGGGAGTTTTCTTAGCTCTAGGGGATGTCAAGTATGTCAAAGTGCCAAGAGAGAACCCCCAAGCCGGCCAAACAACTTATATAGGCGCCCACCAAAGCACCCAACCGTTACACTCAAACTGGCTGTTTACGCATCGGCGGGGGCCCGAGGCGGCCTTTGGACCGGGCAGCGTCCGTCCAGCGTCCGGTCGCACATAAACGCCCACGTGTACTAGCCGTTTGAATTTTACCGTTCGCGCCCTACGTCACTGATCAACTCGCGCGCAGTCAGCATCGACCGGACGCGTCCTGTGCTAGCACCGGACGCCCGGCCTGATGGATCCGGTCGTTACCCCAAACTCCAAAACGTGAAAATATTGGCCGGACGCGTCCGGCCCATGGTGGGCGGACGCCCGACCGTCCCGTTCGCCTGAAACCCTTCTCCAGAAGCTGACGTCGGGCGTACGTCAGCGGACCAGACTTCGGGCGGGCGTCCGGCGCGGCCCGGTCACACTCAAAAAACAGCGACGCCGGTAGGCCCGGACGCGTCGGTCCCTACAGACAGCGTCGGTCACCTACAGTGAGCGCACTTCGTCGAAAACCTCCGAGTCCCGCCTCGCGAGAGCTCGGCAGGAGGGTTCCCACACCCAAACACCAACACCTCTTGCCCTCATGTGCCAACACAAAAGTGTCTCTTCACTTGTGCACGTGTGTTAGCATTTTCAAATAGATTTTGCAAGAGTTAGCAAGCACACTAGGTCCCTAATGCATATGCAAAGTCATTGCTCACCTAGTGGCACTTAGATAACCGATATTGCGCGACATCGCCCCTCTTAATAGTACGGTTATCAATCCTAAACCCGGCCATCAACTTCTCTACACGCCTATGGCCGGCAAAATAGAAATGCCCTAACATATACCTGTGCCTCTAGCATTCCATCTTGCTCATCATCTTCCTTCATCTTCAAGTGTGGTACTTGATCACTTGCGGTCTTCACGACACCTTGATCACCACTCCACCACTTGGCTTGGACCTCCCCTTTCTCTAATGCTACACACTTAGCAATAGGGTTAGTCCTAGGTTTCATCAATTAGCCAAAACCAAACTAGGGCTTTCAACTGCATGAGTTATAGGTATCGAAAAGTTAAATCCTTTCCCAAATTGAACATTTAATTTACCATTACGACCTTCTTGAAGAAGTTTTATTATGGGTACTCCAATCATTACATCAAAATCCCACACATCAAAGATATAGAAATTTAGCAAGATGCGGAAATCATTAATAACAATAGGAAGTGCACTCAAAACTCCTAAACTAGGAACAATGTGTCTGAACAATTTTTAAATAATTTATTTGTAGGAATTAATGGTATGTCTTTTAAGAATTTTCTAGCAAATGTATATGACATAATGTTAACTCCTATGACTGGGTTATATAAAGCTTCAAAAGGGTATGAATCTACTTGCAACTTTATACTAACCGAGGGTGAATTAAGACAATTACTTCAGGGGATTGCTCGAGATTCTATCAACCAATCATCACCCAAAATAAAAATCAATTCCCTTGTTATTTCTCTAAGAAATTTTAAATCATCGGGATGCAAAAACTAGAATTGAAATCTCGATTCTTTGGGGTTGAATTTTACGATAAAGTGTTGTATTTCCAAAATCATTAAAGAAATCATCCTCTATTTTAAACATCCACTCAGAATTTAGAATTATCTCATTAGCTAGTTCAGGTTTTAATTCAACTATAGATTGAGATGAATCAGGTAAAAGTTCATTTTCAGCTAAGCGAGAATATTCTTCTAGCAACTCTTCTTTTTTCTTCTGGGAGGTCATTTAAAATATTAGTAAGAATAGTTTTAGCATGTTCAACAAGTAATATGCATAAATGCTTCACCCGAGGGCAAATTAAGATATTCCTTATTTCTATCATCAAGGTCTAAAAAGAAATGTTGTAAAAGCATGGGTTCGGTAAAGCAAGATTAGGTCCGAATTTACAAAACCATCAAAACGATCCTAAGCCTTGCCTAGCGATTCATTGTCTAATTGTTTGAATCCTATGATTTCAAATCGAAGTTTAGCGACCTTTTCTACTGGAAAGAATTTAAGACAAAAGTATTTTCGTAATATTTCCCAATCTCCTTGACTACTCCCAACATGGCGATTATACCATTTCTTAGCTCTGCCCGTTAATGAAAACGGAAAGAGTTTCCATCTTAAAGTTTCATCAGTCATGCCTTTAATGCTCAGACATGAACATATCTGCTCAAAATCAATTAAATGGGAATAGGGGTTTTCGCTAGTATTACCAGAAAAGATATGTTTCTGAACTAATTTAATTAATCCCGGGCGTAGCTCATAGCCAGATGATGTGATAGGTTTAGAAGATTCCTTTGGCTGGAGGTACGATCCCGATGGTGCTCCATATTGATATAAAAGTGGAGATTCGTTTTCCATAATATATTATATTTTTTTTATATAAAGGGATAACTATAGACTAAGATAGGCTAAATCAAAATCAGCAAACCGTTTAAGCAACGGCGCCAGAAATGCTTGTTGGTATAAATTAACTGCACCCTAAATAATGATTATAATCAGATTATCCGCAAGCGCACAGATATATACTGATCAAGCACTTCACCAAGATCAACCCGGTTTTTAATATCGAACCCAAAGGAACAAGAGGGTGAATTATGACCCACCCTAATACTTTTAATCTAAGGGGGTACAAATAATCTAGAAAACTATTGAGAATGAGGAAATAGCTAATATACTCTAGTTCTAACTCTAGGTAAACTTTGTATAATATCGTCTTATCGGACAAGTGACCTGAATAGGAGAAGAAACAGAGTAATCTACCTACCAGACACCTATAAGCCTATCAGTCCTATCAACGGGAAGTGGACTACAGAGGATTCAACGTAGCTATAAAGTCACCTACGCCGAGCTACCACTATCCTATTTGATCGGGGGGGACATTCACAAGCAATCATAACCCAGACACCACGTCTACGCTACGAATACTACTCTGACCTAGGAGCTACCCAAATCAAAGTACTCAATGTAATATGAGTTGCAAACCAAAGAACGAATATAAACAACTGCTTACTTGAATCAGAATGGTAAATACAAAAGTACCTCAGAATGCAGCTCCGGGCGAGGGAGCCGAATCCAGACGAATACAGCTCCTGAGGATGCTCCGACAGGCCGGGGCTCCTCCGAATCTCTACTCTTCTACTCTATCTCTCTAATCTCTATCTTGATTGCTAGCCTAGATCTAGTGGATCTCTATCTAAAGCTCTGATTCTTCATCTCTTGATCTGGCCTCCTCCAGGGGGGGTATGGCCCTCCTTTTATAGCCCGGTGGGATTGATACGCGTCGTTGGATCAAACCGACGTAGCAAGCGGCCAGGATGACTCCTCAGAGGCGGTGGAGGAAGGTTCCAGAAGGGGGGCGGCAAACCCTAACCCTAGGGGCCGCCCGGCGCAGGGGTGGGGCCGGCCGGCCCCACTTGGCGGCTCTTGGCCCCCTGTTGTTGCCGGGTGTCTTGAGTATTCTGAATCCTCTGGCGATGTGCTTACGTCGCGATCAAGTTTCGTGGTAAATTAGCACTTAAATCCCTCTTTTAGGCTTTTCTCGAAAATTCCACGAAAAATGCACAAATCACCAAAATTAGTGGAAATTGTCGGTGGTAACCCTATTCTTATCATATATTCATGTCTCGGGAGTGGTAATTGCTAATAAATTTTGGGCGATAACAGGTGTCAACAAGTTATTAAAAATTTTGCGCCCATCGTTGAGTCGAGATGTTTTTCTGCATATTCTACATAGTACTTGAGAGGTATAATAAATCAACTGATTTATATGTGAAGAGCAATTAATCAATTAATCAACTAATATGCATGGGAAAATGACCTGATTGTAAGATAGATTTCAAGAGAGAATATAAAGCACATATGTGGTGGATAATTTCATTACGTTGATTAATATTATGCTAAGAAAAGTTTGCCTTCTTTGGTTCAAAATTAATACCAATCACTACTATAGCAATAAGATTTGATCTCTCGTCACCAAAAATAGTCAATGCTTCAAAACATTGTCCATTATCAAAATGAACAAAAATATTTTTTTCTGCTTCAAATCCTTGGCAAGAACTATACATGTATCATCCTTACCATCAAAAATGAAAGTAGATCTAAAAGATTATTTAGACTTGGAGGAATCATCAACTTGCCAAACATAGATCATCGTAAGTGCAACAGACTCTCTCATGTGATCCAAGAGTCCTTAGGCAATGATAGAATCTGCATGACACAGATCGACAGAATCATTTCGATTATTTAAAATGACATGAAACAACAAGTATATTGTTAAAGAAATCAAAATGTTCATTTTCCAAAGGACAACCCATGTAAAAATATAAAAGCTAGAAACAAATTATATATTCAAATAATTATAAAAAAATATTACTTATGACATAGGATCCTGATTGCTACTTTAAATTGAAGAGTTCTTGTGCCTTCCACTTCCAATTACAAACTACAAACAGACACTAAATTTAAATTTAAGTTTAAGTTTAAAAAATGTCACAATAAAATAAAAATACAAGTTAGTATGTTGAAGTTAATGTCAAAACAAAAACTATAAAAGTAATCTCAATTGGCAGGGGAACATCGAAAAAATTCTCAATTGATATGGAATAACCAAATAACCACACAAATCTCAATAGACAAGTGATAACTAATATAAGTATCAATTGACAATTAATCACCAACATAGTTACAAATGTAAAAGGTGGAAACTAAATATGAGTTTTCTCTCGCTAAACTTTAAATCTCAGATGAAATTGCACACCAGTTTTCATGCCTCAAATTCTAGTCAAAAGCCTTCATCTTCCTGTCCCAATTAACTCTGCGCTAAACTTAAAAAAATATAAAAGACATTGATGTAAATGATAATGTAAAATGAAAGGGAAGCATCAACAAATAAGATAATTTAACAACGTGAGATGCAAGTGGGGCTTGCACTATGCTATCTTGCTGTGATTTTATAAAGGACATGTTGTTTAGTGGTGAAGCAGAGACTTTGAATCTGTAAAATTCCATATCAAATGAAACCGTATAATAACAAAAACAATGAAACAAATGATAAAAATTGAACTAGTGAAATTACAAAAATTATGACACACAAATACATGCAGGTCCTCCTTAAAGGGATGGAATAGTTAATACCACAATATGTGCATTAACGCTCCATTGACAATTAGCTAGAAGCCCACAAAAAGCATGTGCAGCTTCGGTCCAACTGTCGAGGCCACATTTATGAATTGGGATGGACAAAATGATTAAATCTTGGTCATCTTTTGGTATAGATGAGAATGACTACTTACTAGATAATAGACTGTCAAGTACTCTCTTCGTACTCATAAAACTTGACATTTTGGACAAAATTTGGATCAAACATTAGGAATATAAACTATCAATAACTTTTAAAAATATTATGTTTAAAAAAAGTGAAACTTATATGTATAGATTTACCTTGAAACCTACTTTTATAAAAGTAATTTTATTTTAGTTTTTTATATATTTTAATAAAAAAATAATGGATAAAGTTAAGTTTTCGAGACCGTGTTCTTTGATCCGAATTTTTCAGCCAGAACAAACTCACTCGAAAAACTTCTCAATGCGCTCACGCCAACCGAACGGTGCTCACACCATCTTCCTCGTGGCCAAATAGGGATGCACATGGACTAGGGCGGGTGGAACCACAAGTTTGAGTGGTTGGCCACCATAATTTGTTACACCAAAGATTTTGTAAGTCAAAATTTAGGCATTAAAGTTTTGTTTAAACTTAATTAAGAGGTAACGGTCTTTAATGTCTAGTTTTGATTTTTTATGACATGGGGCCACAAATATATCTAGTCACATCAATATACACAAAGTCAACTAGTATAACTTAATTAGCTTCACTCATAATGTGAATATGAGATTCTAAACTTTAAGATCCGGCTTTTGACGTGAGGCCACGTATACACTTAGTCAGCTTCACTGATAAAGTAAATATGAGATTCTTTTCACATGAGGCCACGTATATACTTAGTCACATACTTAGTTACGTAGATCTTGTTTAAAGCGTACATGAACTTTTTAATTATATGATATAACTTTTGGCATAGGATCAACAAATGGTTGTGAACTTATGATAATTTGTTATTATCGGACCATGTTGGATAGATACTCAAAACCAGTTGGATTAAACATGAGCAATTTAGTATTAGAGTAGCACGTTTGATGCACGGCCGTTTCCACATTTAGAGTAGGGATGGACTTGGAATTTAGTTAGATTTGTTCATATGGATTTGGATCCCGATCCATTACATGTCTCGTTGCAGATATGCTTGCACATTCGAGAACACATGCTTTATTTGCAATTAATCGAGCTTCTGTGTTATTTCGTTTTTCAGACAGCAAAAAATGATCCATCTAGAGCATTTTTTTCGATCAAACAATTGCCATTTTCCGAGAACCTGAATGAATAGCTGAAATATGCGAGAACAAGAAACCAACGAATAATAACGCCTTGCTCGAAGCGGCAGCTGTACGAGCAGGCAGCAGCACGCACACACGCACGCTGGAGTGCCTCGACGCACCATCTGTCCATCTTATCAGTCGCTGTTCTGGTCCACCAGCACGTGGACAGTGGCCGTCACGGCCTTGTCTGTGGCAACCACGACCTGGTTCCCGGACACGTTCCGGAGCGTGTGGCCAGGGAACTCGTCGCCGGCGACGAGCGAGTACTGCACGTGGCCGATGCGGTCCGGGAACAGCAGCACCGGCGAGAAGTCGAGCGTCCAGGAGCTCCCGTTCCCCTCGGCCGACGCGCGCGCCGAGGTGGACTTGATGGTCATCCCCGTGGCGGAGTTCTGCTGCACGTACACCTGGTCCACGGTGGTGAACTTGCCGTCAAGCTGCACGATGTCGACGCCCTTGTCCCGGCCATTGAAGATGTTGCCGATGACCTGTACACCCCTGGCGACGCCGTTCACGGCCTTGAGCACGACGTTGGCGTCGCCGAGGAAGAAAGAGCCGGACACGTGGAGCAGCACGGGGTCCTCGGCGACGATGCTGGTGTAGTCCATGTAGGAGTTGCTGATCCACGTCTGCGTGAGCCCCGGGATCTTGAGGTGGATCCCCGTGCCCCCGAATCCCGCGGCCTTGTTGTAGCAGTGCACGCCGGAGATGGAGTTGGCCGACGCGGTGACCATGATCCCCGTGGCCGCGGAGAAGATGACGACGTCGGAGACGGAGTTGTCGTTGCCATCGAGGCGGATGCCCGTGCCCGTGAAGTCGCGCTCCCCGGGGTCGGTCCCGGCCGTCATGTGCTGGCCGAGGAAGCTGTTGCGGATGTACGTCTCGTGCCCGCCGCTCACCGCGATGCCGTCGGACATGAAGTGCGCGACGTAGCAGTTGTCGATGGCGACGCGGAGCGAGCACCACCACCGTCACGCCGCCGCCGCGGTAGTTGCAGTCCAGCATCAGGTCACGCAGCGTGGCGTACTCGTAGTCGTAGCTCCGCCCGCTCTTGGACGCCGACAGCTCGATCAGGTACCGGTCCGTCGGGAAGTCGTCGGACGCGCGCAGCGACCCGCTGTGGATCTGCGCCAAACGCCGGTAAACGTGTCAGCAGAGCAAGCGACCAAGCGGCAAGCGTGCAGCTAGCCAGGCAGGCAGGCAGGCAGCAACGGCAACCTTATTATTTATTTATTAGTACAAACAAACAAAAACGACGATCGGTTATGTGTGGGCTTCACCTTGAAGTTGCCGCCGCCGGATGCCGGCAGCGTGAGGGGGCCCTTGATGAGGTACGTGCCGCCGTCGAGGTGCACCTCGGCGCCGCCGAGGTCGGGGATGCCGCCGGTCATGGTGGCGTTGTTCGGCGGGCGGAACGCGTCCGCGATGGCCTTGTTGATCGCGTCCGTCGCGTCGGTGGCGCCGGTTGGGTCCGCGCCGTAGTCCGTCACGTGGTACACGCGCGCGCTCGCGGAAGCCTGCACACAGCGCCACATCCATTCGACGCCAGATCAGACAGACGTGGCAGTACCAGTAGTCCAGTACAGTTCGGAAGGGGCGTGGAAAAAAACAAACAAACTTCGTGTCAATCGTGTGCCACTGGCACGAGGTGAGCACGGCTGCAAAAGCAACTGGGGTTTGGCGCGGGGCAGGTCGCGGTGGTTGGCATGGCATGAAACAGAGCTTTGGGGGAAAAGTTGCTTCGCCAACGCGGAGTGTGAGCACGCCAAACATTTCCTGACGAAATCGCACGAGGAAACTGGAAGAAGGCGAAGCCGTAAAAGTTTGGTGCGAAGAAAATGCAGGCGGGGGTAGATAGATTCAGAGTTCCAGACGGCCGGACGGACGGGCGTCATGCGCTCTGCCGCGGTCAAGAACCTGACGCACTTGCACCTGCAAATGGCGGCCTGCCGGCATCGCGGCAGGATTGCAGCGGTGAAACGGCTCGCCTACAACTCCTGTCCTATGGGTGGTAGTTGGCTTGGCTGACCGAGTTTATTTCTCCAGGAAGGCTTCGGATGATTGGATCTGCTGAGCGGCTGTGCCTAAGCATCGACAGTGACAGCCAGCGAAAACGAGACGGTGGCCGGTGGGGTTGCTTTCACTTGCAAAGCTTGGCATTTGGTTGGTGGTTAAAGGCCGTTACTTTTCTTGCAAAATGCAAGAATTAATGTACCCCCAGTAAAAAAGCTTAGCTGCAAAGCAAGCCGACGCATCTGTCTCTGTCTGTCGACTACCTCGAATTTGCTGGTGCGCGTACACTCCCAAGAACATGATCAGATCAGAGGGGACTAACTGACTGACTGTACGAGACAAATACGAACTGGCTATTAAACAACTCTCATTACTGCAAGAGGAAAGGAGGGGACCCTAGGATGAATTAAAAAAGAAGAATATATTTTTTATTAAAAAAAGAGGGCAGGAGCAAAGAGCAAGGAGCACCCGAACCGCACCCGACCGCACTCAAGAACGAAGAACCGAAAGCTCGAGGAAAGAAAAAAGCATGTCACTGACAGGATCACAGGAAGGACATACCGTTGCCAAATCTCTTCTGGCCCCGAAGGAGGATCTGACGCTCTCCATCCTCCTGAGCGCGAGATCCCTGTACCACCGCTCGCCGCCGCCGCCCGCCCTGGCCATGCCGGCACCGGCGGCGGCACCAAGGCCGACGGCGCCGCCGTGACCGTGAGGGTGAGGCCAGGCGGTCGCACCGCCGGCCAATGCGAGCGCGAGAGCCCCCAGAAGCAGTAGAAGCGGCAGCGGCAGCAGGCGTCTCCCTCTCCGTCCTGGTGATGGCACCGGCTCCATGCTTCCCTTCGCCTCTCGGTTTCTTGAGCCTGCCTGGCCTCAGCTGCAGCTGCCCCTCTCTGCTACTTCTACTACTGCCGCATCAATGGCGTATTCCTCTAAGGAGTCAAAGGTCCCCTCCCTTTCCTTTTTCCTTTCCTCTCCGTGCTGAAATGGCAAGGCTCTCTCTCAGATACAAAAGGAGAGGGACAGAGCCACAGAGAGGTGTATTATGAGCAGGTAAAGGAAGAAGATTTGTGGTGGTGGGGTCGTAGTTGCACCTGCACAACACATAGAGGATTTATAGGTGTCATCGGACAGTCAGCAGCTAATAAAGCTTGGAGCGCCCATATTGCCGCGATGGTTACAAGGCAGGTGGAAATTGGACTGGAAAGGCTCATTTCTCAGTTCTCATCGTACTCTGCTTCAACAGCGGATGCCGGCCGAAAACGAAATCGCGGGTTCGATAATTGCTTCACGAGTCGATTCACCTCTCCCGCTCGTTGCTGTCCGTCCTGCCAACGGAACTCCAGCGCAGCAGGCACAGCGTCGAACTACGTACGCCATTGATTACTACGGCAGTTTTTTGACCGCGCCTCAGCAACTCCCACCCGCTGCAAGCCTGCAACTGCAACTGCAATGCATGCAGACCAGCCGTTCTGAAATTCTCAAGTCTGAAAACCCTGCGCGAACATGATGCTGCAGTTGTTGAGCTAGATCCAATTGCTTTCGCTTTCCTCTTCGAGCTTAGCATTATACTATTTGTACTAGTGTAAACAATCATGGATGGCGGGCGGTGGTTGGATTGGACCAGATTAGCCTTTTACCAACGGTAACTCTTGGCATGATGGCGAGGATAATACTAGACTACCACTGTACTGGTTTTTACTAATCGTCGAGTGCCGGGAGCACGCCTCGCGAATCCAGGTTCTAGAAGTGCCCTGTTGAGGAAAGTTGCTTTGGTGTGAGGGGATTCTTTTTTCCTCTACCACTGCTTCCGACTTCGGCTTGGTTGTTCGCCTGCCCCTTGCTTCCTCCCACCTTCTTTTTCCTCCTCTCCTTTCCTTAACCTTCCTTTCTTCTCCTTGGGTGCCCTTGGGTGCTCTGCACGCTCTCCTTTCCCTTTGTTCCCTTCCTTTGCATCCTTGATGCTGGCGAGATGCTCTGAAATTCCTTGGAAGCTACCATCATCTAGTACTAATTCTGACCTAAAGTATGGTCCAGTATATGCTCTGTGCACCATCAGTTGTTTATGAAAAAATAAGTTGAGAGGTGAAAAGAAAGGAGCATTTGGCATTTCGAGCCAATGGGTTTTGTAACGGAGAAATAAAGCTCCTTGACCTTGGAGGTAGATTGGAAAAAAAAGGCGATGGAGTGGGAACACTGTGGAGTGAGTGAGTGTGATCACTTTGCTATCATCTTTTCCAACTAACCAGAAGATATGCTTTCTCCCTACACTTGGAAGGCACGATCGTGTCTCCAACAAAGCATCATATTTCTGTTCAACCTAAATAAAGTTGCGAAACAAAATGGAGTCGTTTAAACAAAAAAAGGACGCAAAAAGGGACAGGGATCATCATATTTAGCACTAGTCTTTCTTTGTTTCTTTACTTTTCCCTTTTAATATTCAGACGATGCTTCCTACTGAATGAAAAGGCAGCGCACAAATTCGCACTATACTAGTAAATATGGTTTATATATACAGTATAATTATAAGTTCGTAGAGCCATCGCTTTAGGAGCAAACGTCCCTGCAGATGATCGAGCAGCCATAATGCCTGATTGAGATTATGCAGAGACTTGTAGGCCACTCATTTATTATGTGGATGCGGTTTCCTTTGTAGATGATATCTACATGAAAGAAGAGTGCTTGTTTCAAATATAATGTGCGGATACAGTACAAAGGCACGGTCTTTGATTGCCTGTAAAGACAGATGTAGCGGTGACCGTGCGATGACCCATGCAAACAGAGCCACGCACTGTTCTCATGCAGTCGTACGTGATGGCAAGTGGCAACTACTTATAGTGTAGTAGTACTATACCACACCCTTTGATTGAGTCCTTTGGGCCGGATCAGGCACACCACTTGGAAGTTGGAACTAAGGCCACTTGATCTGAGTTACTGAAACCGGATCGCAAGAAAGGCAGACAGTGTCTTTGAGCTTGTTCAGAATGAGTGTGGTGCACTCTCCTAGTAATGGGTTTCTTTTCTTTTGCCTGGTCTCTATCTAAAAAACTAGACCGAAATCCATGTAATAAAAATGGTGACAAAGTATTTGCCGTCTGTTAAAAAGAGACTTTGTGCAGAGAAGTTTCCACTGCGGCGACAATTTTAAAGCGTGTGTAGAGCATAGTACAGGTGTATCAGGAGCGGAGCTGGCATGTCTAGCTGTTTGATTTGTCTGTCCGCGGACGAAACAGGGGAGCGGATGTCCAACGGATCCGCCCGATCACGACGCTCCGAAAGCAATCGCCGGCGCACCCGTCCAACGCGCAGGCTAGTAGTAGTAGCTATGCTATATATGCATGCATGCCCGTCGATCTCGTGTGCGATGCCGACGACGCACGGCGCGGGGGGATTTTCATTCGTTTGTTCGCTCCCGTCTCCATCCTCTGCTGCGTCCCACGTGCGTGCGCGCGCGCGTGCCGTGCCGTGCCATGCGTGCTGCATCAGCAGCCACGACGAGCCCACGAAATCCCCAAGACGGCCGGTGAAACGATCGAGAACACGCGGACAGCACCAACGTCCTCGCGTGTTGCTTCGGTACCGGTCCATTTGCACGCGGGACGATGACTGGACTGGTCCTGGTGCAGCCGTCGTCGATCATGCATGACGCGAGAGCCGAACGAGATCGCTAGGTCTCGTATCGTGTTCGGCGGGGCGGCAAGCGTTCGTTCGACCTACTATACTAGTCAGATGGTTCGGTGAGTTACGCCCCGGTCCGCCGTATGCATCGCTGCACCTGCACCTGGATAAACGACCTGCTCCTCCTAAACCGAAAGTTGGACCGCGTCCCTTAGGTTCTGCCGCCGACGTCACATGCAGGCCGCCGTAAAGCACAGTAGGGGCTCACACACCCCTCCTGTTTTGGGTCAAACAAGAAAAATGCTGGCAGATAGATAGGTGTGCACTGTGTTGGCCATGGACCGATCACCGTTCACACGCAGCTCAAGTTGTGACATCTCGCCCGCGCGCCAACACGAATTGAGTGAGGGCACGGTGTTGACAACCAAAATTCAGGCGAGACGACGATGACCTCCATAGGAGTCCATCATCACAGTCTCAGTCGTCACAGCTGAGCTGATCGATACGTACGCCGTACGTGCCATGATGTGATGTGAGAAAGAAAATGTGAAAGCTAGGCCGCCACGTGCGTCTGGCCATCTGGGTGCAGGCCGGGTGCGTACGCAGAGGGAGGAGGAAAGTGAGCGCGCGCCTCACGAATGGTTCGCATTCGCTACTGAATGCCTGCCTGCATGCATGCTCATGCCTGCCGTTTAACTGCACGCAACGCAACTGCTGCGTGGTGCCCCATGCATCATGCATCTCCCCGATGTCTATTGCCTAGAGCCCTTGACGACGGAACCATAGCATACGTACGTACGCCGAGGAAACCTAACCTAATAGCCCAGCTAATGAGCGTAACAATCACATGCGCGCGCTGCCTCATCATAATTGGTCCACGCACCATGTGCTACTTCGACGGCGTCGTCGTACGATAGCTCGTGTTGACATGTTGTCATGCTTAAAGAAGTCACGCTCCTATGGCTACGGTGACATGCATCGTCTCTATAATTGCCATTGGACCTATTGCAGTTTGTTAGAAAAATTACCCACCAACTGTCATTACCATGAATACATACATACATACATATAGTATCCCTCTAATTTTGCAAGTAAATTACCTATCTCTGCACAGAATGTCTCTTTGAATACATACATACAATATCCTTCTAATTTTACAATAACCTGATCTGAGTTCTGAAACCGGATCGCAAGAAAGGCAGGCAGTAAATCTTTGAACTTGTTCAGAATGTGTGCGGTGCACTCTCCTAGTAATGGTTTTTCTTTTGCCCCATTTCTATCTAAAAAAACTAGACCGAACACTTATATTTTTATTTTATCCGTGTAATAAAAATGGCGACAAAGTGTTTGCCGTCTCTTAAAAAGAAACCTGTGCATGCAGAGAGAAGTTTCCACTGCAGCGATAATTTTAAAGCGTGCGTGGAGCATAGTGTAGGTGTATCAGGAGCGGAGCTGGCATGTGCTAGCTGTTTGATCTGTCTTGTCCGCGGACGAAACGGGAGCAGATGTCCAACGGATCCGCCCGATCACGACGCTCCGAAAGCAACCGCCGGCGCACCCGTGTCCAACGCGCAGGCTAGCTATGCACTGCTATGCCCAGCATCGATGTCCGTCTGCTGCGATGCCGACGACGCACGGTCCCCGTGGGGATTTCGTTTCCTCGCTCCCGTCTCCATCCTCTGCTGCGGCGTCCCAGGTGCGTGCGCTGTGCGCACTCGCGTGCCGTGCCGTGCATGCATGCAGCAGCAGCCACGAGCCCACGACGAAATCCCCAAAGACGGCCCGGTGAAACGATCGAGAACACGCGGTCCTCGATCGCGTGTTGCTTCGGTACTGGTCCATTATTTGCATGCTGGTCGTCGTGGTCGATGACTGGACTGGTCCTTCTCTGCTGCCGTCGTCATGAGCCAATCGATGAGATCGCAAGGTCGTTTCGTGTTCGGCCGCCGGGCGGCCGTCGGTCGTTCGACCTATCTTCTTGGTTCTTGCCCCTGCTCCGACGGGTCAGACGGTTCGGTGAGTTACGCCCTGCTGCCCCTGCCCGCCGTATGAATTGCTGCACCTGCATAGACGACGCGCTACGTAGTGCGTAACTGCTTCTTGTAACAACCTACCTAAACTAACATGCATGACAATTGACAACTTGACAAGCTGCAAGACCGCGTCACATGCGTGCGTATGCATGCGGCCACAGCCATATGCGCAGACGATGTAGCTTAGCCGCGCCGCCGTCGCCATGCATGGCGGCAGAGAGAGAGATACGTGCAATGTAGTGTTGGCCATGCATGGGCCGGCCGATCAGGTTCACACGCAGCTCGCGTTGGTGTGACATCCCGCGCGCCAACACGAATTGAGTGCACGGCGGTGTCTCCAAAATTCAGGGGAGACAATGACCTGCACAGCTCCATCGTCATCACAGTTTCGGTCACACGTGGCTCAAAGCTAGCTGATCGATACGTCGTACGCGCTGCCATGATATATGAGAAAGAATGTAAAAAGAACTAGCGCGTGAGTGCGTACGCTGAGGGAGGAAAGTGAGCGGCTCACGAATGATTCGCGTTTGCTGCATGCATGCAAAGCTCCTGGCGTTTAACTGCACGCAACGCAACTGCTGTCCCATGCAAAACCTCCAAGAGATATGCATGCCTAACGACGACGGAAGCGTGCGTACGCCGATGAAACCTTTTTTTTTTTTTTTTTAGAAGGAACATGTATTCATCTTAGTGCATTACACCGGCCCTTTTACAGACAGGACTCCAAAAAAAAGAAAAATTACAAAGAAATTCAAAACTCCTATTCATCTTTCTCGAAGCCTTCAGAGATCCATCCGTCACCGCCATCGAAACCGCATCCCAATCGTCATCGGGCACCAGAGCCAAACTCCACAAGGTGGAGGCCGCAGAGGAGGACTTACTTCTAGGCGAATCAGCCGACACTGCCTCCCAGGCACATCGGCCAACTCCCGTACCCACGCCGCATCCTTCGATTCCATCGCCGGCAACCCGAGCAAAGCTCAGATTTTCACCAAAGAACATCTTCCTCGAGATTAGCAGGGTCAACAACATCATCACCTGAAGAAGACAACGATGCGCCGGCCCTCGACTCTGGGCAGGTCTCCCAGCCTCTCCGTTGACGTCGGAGTAGATCGCCATCGGAGAACGGAAGAGGCTGGAAGAAATTATTCCACCGCGCCGCCCCGCCGCTTCCGCATCGCCCGGCGTCGCCGCCAGGACAAGCAAGCCGCAAAGGAGCCACGCTCCTCCGGCAAAAACCTAACTCCGCCGCCCGAACATCGACGGCGAGCAAACCCTAGACCTAGATGGACTCGACTCAGACTCGAATAAAACAGTAGACCGACTCAAACAATGGACCCCCGCTCCTCCTCTCCACCGGCAGGAGGCCGGAGGTGAGAGGAACGGGGGTCCGGCGGCGGCGGCGGCGGCGGCGGCGGAGGCGCAGTCACCCTCGCGTCCTGGAGCCCTCACGAAAGGCTAACATATAATATTTTCATATTATCGTACGCCGATGAAACCTAAGTACCTAACCTGAACCCAGACTCGCTCATCATAATTATGCTACTTCGACAGACGGCCACGCTAGCTCATGTTGACATGTCAATCATTGCCACAAGCTTATATTAAAGGCATGTTTAGATTGACCCCAACTGAAGTCTAATATATAGCTACTGAGTGTATGGGCCAAAGTATTGCTCATGGGCCGCTCTCATTATTCATGATAGTGGGTCGGCTAGTGACTTTGTTCTGTCCGACCTGGCCGGACCGAAAGATTCACGGGATGGACACGACACACGCGAAGTGACAGTAGATCAGTTGGTTAAATCTAATGGACAAGGAATATAATATGAAAAAAAGAGATATGTGTTTTGTGTTTTGATTAAAAAAATAAAATTTATGGAAAACACAGGTGTTTTATATATGTTGGGATCCAGGGAAAATAAAATTAGAACTTGGTAAAAAAAAAATCGGTGCCACTTAGGTCTACCAACTATAAAATGTATTTTCAGTATACTAACTTGTTAAATGATACTGCAACACAGGCCCATATCAACCACATCAACAATTTATCTGACACGGCATTGCTTTGCAAATTAATTGAGGTCCTATATCATTTCATTTCAGATAAAAAAAATGATCCATTCTGGAGCATTTTGCCGATCAAACAATTGACATCCTCCTGAGGTCTTGAATGAATGGCTGAAGTTTGCGAGAAGAAACCACAAATTGCGCCTTTGCTCGCAGCAGCAACGGCACAAGCAGGCAGCAACACGCATGCACGGTAGAGTGCTGCCTCGACGCACCATCTCATTCTCATCTCAGTGGCTGTTCTGGTCCACCATCACGTGTACCGTGGCCGCCACGGCCTTGTCTGTGGCCACCACGACCTGGTTCCTGGACACGTTCCGGAGCGTGTGCCTCGGGAACTCGTCGCCGGAGACCAGCGAGTACTGCACGTGGCCGATGCGGTCCGGGAACAGCAGCACCGGCGAGAAGTCGAGCGTCCAGGAGCTCCCGTTGCCCTTGGCCGACGCGCGCGCCGACGTGGACCTGACGGTCATCCCCGTGGCGGAGTTCTGCTGCACGTACACCTGGTCCACGGTGGTGAACTTGCCGTCGAGCTGGACGATGTGGACGCCCTTGCCCCGGCCGTGGAAGATGTTGCCGACGACCTGGACGCCCCTAGCGACGCCTTTGACGGCCTTGAGCACGACGTTGGCGTCGCCGAGGAAGAAACAGCCGGAGACATGGAGCAGCACGGGGTCCTCGGCGACGATGCTGGTGTAGTCCATGTAGCAGTTGCTGATCCACGTCTGCGTGTACCCGGGGACCTTGAGGTGGATCCCCGTGCCCCCCCACCCCGTGGCCTTGTTGTAGCAGTGCACGCCGGAGATGGAGTTGGCCGACGCGGTGACCATGATCCCCGTGGCCGCGGAGAAGATGACGACGTCGGAGACGGAGTTGTCGTTGCCGTCGAGGCGGATGCCCGTGCCCGTGAACCTGCGCTCCCTGGGGTCGCCGCCGGCCGTCATGTGCTGGCCGATGAAGGTGTTGCGGATGAACGTCTCCTGGCCGCCGCGCACCGCGACGCCGTCGGACGCGAAGTGCGCGACGTAGCAGTTGTCGACGACGACGCGGAGCGAGTCCACCACCTTCACGCCGCCGCTGCGGTAGCCGCAATCCAGCATCAGGTCACGCAGCGTGGCGTACTCGTAGTCGTAGCTCCGCCCGTCGCCGCTGCTCTTGGACGCCGACAGCTCGATCAGGTACCGGCCCGTCGGGAAGTGGTGGGACGCCCGCAGCGCCCCGCTGTGGATCTGGGCCACGCGCCGGTAACAACTAACGTTGGTATGGTAGCTTTATTATAGATTAATCACACAAACAAAAACGACAGTCGGTGGTTTTCACCTTGAAGTTGCCGCCGCCGGACGCCGGCAGCGTGAGGGGCCCCGTGATGAGGTACGTGCCGCCGTCGAGGTGCACCTCAGCGCCGCCGAGGTCGGGGATACTGCCGGTCATGGTGGCGTACGACGGCCGGCGGAACGCGTCCGCTATGGCCTTGTTGATCGCCGCCGTCGAGTCGGTGGCGCCGGTCGGGTCCGCGCCGTAGTGCGTCACATGGTACACCCGCGCTTTCGCGGAAGCCTGTAATCCCTGCATCCATATTCCAGGTCAGAAGCTCCAAACAGGTCAGAAGTTCAGAGCAACACGATTCTAAGTCCAGAGTCTGTTCATCTATCTGCTCCTGGTTCACCATTATTGCGCAAATTGGAGCAGATCAGATGGGAAGGTTAGCCATGTCTGTGCCAGTGGCTGCTTCTGCGGCTGTGCGCAACGTGCAGACTGACGTTCGGAGCTACTGAAGGTAACCTGTTTGATTTTGATTCACATTCGTTGCCGCGATCTCTAATTGCTTTTCTGCCATGGAATCGAATGCGGGTCTGCTCCCGAACAGCAACTTGAAGCGGTGCAATCCGCAGTCGCAGCTGCGTGGGTCGCGGGGGCGTTGGGCTTCGGATGAGGGGTTGGTTTCACTTGCAAAGCTCCATTTGGTTGGTGGTAAAGGCCGTTACTTTCTCTTGCAAAATGCAAGAGATTTTTTCTTTCAAGAGATATTGTTAGCAGGGTTTCACTTACCGTTTTGAAAACGGAAACCGCCGGCCGGCGGTAAATTTATACCGGCGGTATAAATCGGTAACCGATTTATACCGGCCGAATTCGAATTTGAAATTTGAATTTTGAAGCCCTGCGTAGTTCAAACGGTAAGAATCGGTTTACCCGGTCGGTTAGACCGGTTTCGGCCGGTTAGACCGGGTTTACCGGTCGGTAATCCAATGATGTCAAAATTTTTCAAATAAAAAATAAAAAATATTTTAAAAAAATGCTAGAAAAAATTTTTAAAAATACTTCATGATTTATAGAATCCAATGATGTCAAAATTTTTCAAATTTGAGTGCGTTTAATATATTTTTCGACCTTCATGATTTAATGGGCCTTAATGGGCCGGCTCTTTTTTTTTTTTTTTTTTTTTTTCAAACTTCTAAACGTCTAAATAAATACTAAACGAACTCAAATTTGAAAAAAATTTGACACCATTGGATTCTATAAATCATGAACTATTTTTAGGAATTTTTTAGAATTTTTTTTTAATTTTAAATTTCAAATTTAAAAAACCCTAGCGGTTTGAACCGGTCCAAAACCGAACCGGTCCGGACCGGTAAGGCCGATAACGGTCAAACCGGCCGGTTACCGAACGGTTTTTAAAACCCTGATTGTTAGTAGCAGTAGTAGTAAAAGCAAACGGACGCAAAATTTCTCTCTTTCTGTGTAGTATCTCAAATTTGTTGGTACCTTCATTATAAACTTTTTTATTAAAAAAGGGCAGGACCGCAGGAGAAGTGTCACTCGGATCACGTATCGTGGCGGCGGATCGTGCTTGGAACGTGCCAGCTTAAACTAGATCTGGGTGAAACGCCGTGCCTGGAACGTGTCCCAACTTAAATTGGATCGGGGTCAACCGGCGGCTTGGCAGTGCCTGGGCGGCTGGGCCTGGCGGCGTACCGCAGCGGCCGTGGTCGAGCCGCGCGGTGCTGGTGCCTGGCGGTGGCCGCGCTACGTCAGGCGCTGGTGGTGGCGGCGCGGCGTGACGGAACAGCTGTGATCGAGCGGCGCGGTGCTGCAGCGTGGGGTTGGGGTGTCGCCGCATGAGGCGCTGAATACATTTCCTAGATGTGTGACTAATTTTAACGGGATCTAAAAAGCTAACAACTAGTTTAGATAGTTAACTTTAGAGAAATAATAAAACTAGTAATTAGTTAGGTCTTAGATTAGTCATTAGTTCATCCACTAGTTTATTTTTTAGATCTTTATAAACTAATTGTTGATGAACTAGTTATTAGTTCATGGGACGTTACTCGACAACTAATGTAAAATGGGCGCCAGCCCAATTTGAAACGGTCTATGTTTTCTTTCATAAAATCTGTTAATATTCAGTTTACATGTATAAAAAAATTCAAATAAGGAGAAAATGACTTATACATCAACTGAAATATATACCGATGTCACAATCATTTCATACCTATCTTGGTAGGTAGGTCATTCTAATTATTTAGGGAATCATGATTCCTTCGTTGAACCAACCGTCCCAAAGAGAGATAGATACCTATACCGCCGCTATGAATCGGAAACTTAATAAAACTAACAATACGTATCACGTCCCTACGTATCCGAACTTTTGTAACCGTGGGCAGGAGCAAAAAGCAAAGAGCAATGAACACCTTAACGGCACCCGACCGCACTCAAGCGAGAACCAAGAACCGAAAGCTTACATACCGTTGCCAAATCTCTTCTGGCCTCGAAGGAGGACATGACGCTCTCCATCCTCCTGAGCGCGAGATCCATGTACCACCGCTCGACGCCGCCCACCCTGGCCATGCCGGCAGCGGCGGCGGCACCAAAGGCCGACGGCGCCGCCGTGGGGGTGAGGCCACTCCCACGCCCACGCGGTCGCACCACCGGCCAATGCGAGGGCGGCGAGAGCCCCCTGAAGCAGCAGCAGCGGGCATCTCGTCCCTCTCCGTCCAGGCTCCATGCTTCCCTTCGCCTCTCGGCTTCTTGAGCCTGCCTGGCCTCAGCTGCAGCTGCCCCTCTCTGCTACTGCTACTATACTACCGCTGTCGCATCAATGGCGCACGTGCACGCATTTCCTGTTCGAGCCTTATTATTGTAATATTACCTTGTTTAGATTGCAAATAACTTGCAATTTAAGCACTGTAGCGTTTTGTTTGTATTTGGCAAATGTTGTTCAATCGTGGCTCAACCAGACTCAAAAGATTATCTCGTGATTTATAACTAAACTGTGTAATTAGTTATTTTTTTATTTACATTTAATGCTCTATACATGTGAGTATACTTAAATTGATATGATGGAGAGAGTATAAAAACTTGCGAAAGTAGGTGTAAACAATCGTCGATGACGGGCGGTGGTTGGATTGGATCAGACTAGCTGTTTACCAACGGTAACTCTTGGCATGATGTCGTGGCTTTTTTTTTTTTTTTGAGCATCCATAATGGCGTGGCTAATAAGACTACTGGTTTAACTAATCGTCGCGAGGCCTCGAGGGGCAGGAGCACGCCGCGCGAATCACGTGATGGAGTCAGCACTGTGGAGCCAGAGTGAGTGAGTGACAGAGTGAGTGAGTGAGTGTGCTGCTCGCGTTGCTAGTTGCTACCAGCTTTTCCATCTGAAGATGCTTTGTCCCTATTACACTTGGAAGGTACGATCGTGTCTCCACAGAAGCATCATATATTTTTCCATTGAACCTAAAGTCGCAAAAGGAAATGAAGTCGTTTAATATGAACAAGAAAAGTTCGGGAAAAGGAAAGGGATCGGAGTAGTATCATATTTAGCACTAGTCTTTACTATACAAAGCATAATTTTTTTGTTTGTTTGTTGCTCCTTTAGTTTTCCCTATCAATATTCAGACTATGCCTCCTACCGAATCAATAGGCAGCACACCTTTCAGTTATGTATTTCTTTTAAAAAGTATTTAGCACTAATAAATATGGTTTAAATTAATAAGCTCGTAATAACTAATGTCCCTACAGATGAAGCAGTGTCTCATTATGTTTATGACTTATAGGCTGCTCGTTTATGCCTTATTCGTTTACACCCTAAACTAAAGGTGGTTCCCCTCAAACATGAAGTTTTCACTGAAGACGACAGTGTCACTGCAGGAGAGAAGTTTCCACAGCAGCGACAATCGTGCAGTATACTAGCTGCACATGCATCGGGAGGCGGAGCTGGCATGTGCAGTGCATTGGTATTTTGAGAGAACGAAACGAGTGGGTTAGTGCGGCATGTACTCATCCGACGGTTTTTGAGTGAACGAGTTGACTTCTACTCCCTTTATCTCAAATTATAATTATAAGATAATCCAAGAATTTTGAAGAGTCAAAATTTTTAAATTTAATTAAGTTTATATAATAAAATAATAATACTTATGACACCAACTAAATATTATTAGATTCTTTATTAGTTATATTTTTATCGTATACCTATTTGATGTTATAAATTTTTATGGTTTGTTCTATATTTTGATCAAATTTAAAAAATTTTGATTCTCTAAAATTTTTAAAATGCTTTATAATTTGAGATGGAGAGAATATTAGTTAGCTTGTATGTGACCGTACGGAGAACTGACTGGTACTGAGTGTTCTGCATACCAATCGCCAAGGCCAGAGCTAGAGGTTCGGATGGTTCCGTATCCATCTGTTCGGCAAACCAAACACTCAAAGAACTGACCGCCTCGCGCGCGCAAATCGTTCATTTTGCTGCGCTGCCGTGTTTAACTTCCTCGTGCCTAGATCATCCCATCACCCACCTTAACTGACGTAACGAACAAAGGGACGCACGCACGCAAGCGACGCCCAAGGATAGATCATGGATTTTGTGAAAGTTACCACTGCACGACCGCCGCCTCTCGCTGCTAACCGCAGGCACATGCATCGCCGCCCTACATATACACGTACAGTTAAAGAGCAAACAGCAGAAATATGCTAAATGATTTGAATCCAGACAAATAGATTTTTGAGCAAAAAAAAAAAAAGATCAGACGAATAAATTTGATGATTAAAAAGAACTGACCACAACCAAGGGTTAGTTAATTAATTCAGTTCGCTCCATATTATATTAGTGCAACTTCGACGGCAACGCTAGCTCATGGGTCAATGTTATGCATGCCTAACATTATCAACAACGTCAAAGGAATAGTAAATCTTTTTTTATCAAACTTTTTTTTCAAAGTTGATGACTGCGTTTTGGTGAGGGAAAATCGATCCTCTTTTGTGCTGCATTGTACAGTATGATTGTGTTTGGTTTCCTGGATTATTTCTAGCCTGGCTATAACTGGTCTGGACAGCTTTAGCCTGCTCTTATCAAGCCAATTTCTAGTTGTTTGGTTGTCTGTGTTTTCTAAGCCTGGCTAAGAAATAGTGTGTTTGGTTATCTTGCTTGGTTGTGTATAGTCACCCCTTTCTCAGCTTGGTAAGGTTACCATCTCTGAGGGATTTTATCGAAGTGTTGGGTGTGTAAGAGGCACTAGCCAACACCTCGCCGGCGAGCACCTTGGCAAGCATCTCAGAAATTTGAGCGAGAAGGGCGCAAATCTAGGCAGAGCAGAGAGATTAGATTAATCACGTCGTCGCGCAGTTATCTGACCACCTTCCCCTTCTCCATTGACCCTGATGCCATCTTCTCCTCCTATATCACACACAGACACAGCATGGCAGCAGAATCGCATCACATCGCCCCCCAATTTCTACCCTCTGAGTCTGAAAAAACCAACGCCAACACGCCAACACAGCGTGCCCAATTTTCTATTCCTAGGGCCGGGGATCCATATGGACCAGAGACCGGCAACAATTAGGCAAGGTTTATGGTTCAGATCTGATAGAGATGTGTACGCTGCTCACCTGACTGACACCTGTTCGTCGCAATGCCTAAAATTTCTTACTTTTATATAGCCGCTTCATTTATTTAACAGAGCCGCCATCGAGTTAAAGAAAGAGTAGAAAAGCTGTCAACAATCGCTTGCTAAAAAGGTACTGCATGTATATGTTTACTGAGAGGCACCACTACGTACTGGATATGTATGATCAATTAATTAGGCATAACTAATAGTGCCCTAAGCAAAAATTAGGCACATGAACTGATGAACACATTTAATTTAGTGTTTTTTTTCTCTCTGATGGGAAGAAATCAGAGTTGAAACAGAAGTTGGGCCTTATCTCTCTCGTGGGCTGCTCACTATGGCTGGGCCACAAAATCGTTTAGCAATTTTAGTTAGATTTGTTCATATGCATTTGGATCCCAGTCCATTGCCATGTCTCGTGTCAAAAAAGAAAAACATGACTCGTTGCAGATATATGCTTGGACTTGTACCATGGGCCCGGCAAGTGCAGAAATGCATATGCAGCACTCGAAGCACACTCTCTATAGTAAATTAGACATTAGACACACGGACACAACTCACAACAGGCCCCAGAGATTGGTTGATCTACTGCCTGCCACCTTGTAAAAAGTCACTAGGGTCCTTTCAGTTAACTAAGCTGAAGAAAGTCACTTGGGTCCTTTCAGTTAACTAAGCCGCACAAGTAACAGCGACACAATGATCCGGTTCACAAATACAAGCAAAGCGCACGGCAAATAATAAGAAAGCAAACTAACGGTGAGGTTGGTCTGTTGATTGATGTTGATGCTGCGGCTGCTTTATGCTGCCCATGTACAAAAATCACGTTGTCCTAATAAATATCTACTACTAGCTTAGGAATCGTGATAGCTGATGATCATTCTGCGTCTGTCACGTCGCCTCTTCATCTTTACTGCTAGCTTTACTGCTTTAGGCCAAACTGCGATTGCAACGTTAGGAATCGTCATAGCTGATGATGACGTTCATTTAAAGCTAACAGTGGGCCGAGATCTAAACTAAACCCGCACCAATCCAAAACATGTATATGTGAAAGTCAAATCCAAACCAAATTAAACCATGACTTTAATCATCCACACCAAACCAAACCATTTGTGCGCTCAACCCATTAAAATACATTTTCAAACCCACTATTTCACCGGCACCTCATGCTATTGTTTATATTTAGCCATAAGCAAAAGCAAAAAATAAATAGATAGAATAAAAACTCATTGTAAACTCAATTATTCACAGCCAAATCAGATCAGTCCATTTTAATAGGGCCCAAACCAAACTAGCCCAACAGCCTTCTCAACCTATTTTAACTCAAATCAATACAGCCTAAAAATAAAACCAAACCAAAAAATCCGGTTTAACCCAAACCATTGTTAGGTTTACCTGCATTGCCATTCCATGCCCATCCTCTGAGCCTGCCTGAGCCTGAGCTTGAGCCTGAGCCCGGCCTGAGGTCTGTGTCTCCGATCACATATGGTCAGCGGCGTGTGTGTGCTGGTGTTACCGAGTTAGTGCGGTAAATTATTTGATCAAACCATTAAGTTTGCTTCGGTGTTTATATGAAAAGGTCATTTTGTAGAACGTTTTATTTGCATGTGCTTTTAGTTTAAATCTTGATCTAAGACTTAATGTTGAGCACAAAATTATTTTCTGTTCCACGAACCTAGATGTTTTTTCGGGTTTTTTGGGGACTGTTTGACGTCTAAACAATTTATGAAAATTCAGATAAAGCATTACGAGAAGATTTTTAATTCCAGAACTACAAAATATATGATGCCAAATTAAATAAAAATGTCTAGTGCTTGAAATTTTTTCATGTACTTGAAAAGTTACAAAAATTTTAGAGATCTTTATGTCCTCCATTTTGGATTGACAAGGAAAAAACTAGAACATAAAAAGATCACTTATATTACCCGCATGGGAGTGGTAAATATCAGAGAGCCGATTGTCCTATCAGCTTTCCAGTTGCCGACAGGCTTTTTACAGATAAGTTTTTGAAACAGACTTACAGATAAGTTAACTTAACCACCAGCCGTCTGGTGGTAGCCGATAAGTCTATCAGAAATAGTTATTAGGCTACGTGGACTACACTAGGCTGGGCTTCCGACAAGGACCCGATTTACTGTACTACTATCTGCATTCAGCTAACATAACAGGCTTCTATTCTTACAGATTTTCTATCACGGCATTCGTTTCTGAAGTTCTCTATTAATTCAGTATTGTTGTCAAAAGTTCTACCCTAGTGTCCCTAGTGCTTCCTGCTGTAATTACAGAATCCATTTTTCTTTCTTTTCACCCCCTTTATCTCTCTGATCAGTCTCTCTATCTCCCTTTATTCCTTGCACCTGTAAATGTGACTCCCCCAGTTAGCCAGTTACCAATTACCATGCACGTAAAAAGGGGGAGCAACAAGCAAGCAGGCAGTTGACTAGCTGGTGGCCATCCAAAATGCATCGCATGTTTACCGTCTTTTCTCTGCAAGCAAGCATGGCGCCATCACCTACTGTTCGCCATTCCAACGCACCTCCAGCAGTCCAGCCCAGAGCAGCAGCAGCAGCACAACAGGTCCCCTAGATTGGTAGATCAACTGCCGCCGTCTGCAGGCTTCAGAACGGTCACAAGCCAGCAAGCACAGTGCCGACGATCGAGCTCAGCAGGTAGCACCGCAGCAGGCGAGGTCGCCGGCCAGCCTCCGATCCGGGCGTCAAGTCAAGCGCGGCATAATCGTGCAACACGCATCTCGCCGGAATTATTGGCTCCCCCACGAACCGAGCCTTATTTTTCCCGGTAGTGCGGCTGCTGTTTCCACAGGAGTCACGCTGTCCCGTCCAATATCTATCCCGTCGTCGTCCTTGCTTCTCTGCGCGTGGCAGTGGCAGTGGCAGTGGCATCGCCTTCCTTCGTCTCCGGCCGGCCCCTCTTTTCCCCGCTAGTGCACCGGCCATGACTATCTAGGAGACTGCTCTGCTCAGTAAACCATGTGGCGACGTAAACTCAGCTTGGATCCATCGAGGGATATGATGATGGCCGATGAGTGAGGGGGCATTAGCATGTGCATTATGCAAACCGTGCTCTGTCAGCTGTCAAGAGTGTGTAATCTGCTGGCTTTTCATCTTTAGGCCAACTTCCGTTGCTTGCTATTGGCTCATCTTTTCAGCTGCCACTTCACTGATCTGTCATTCTCCGGACATTATTGGAACGTGTTAATTAGCCAATCGTGCAGGACTGGTAACTTGGACGCTGCTAGCTAGTACAGTAGACCAGACCATTGGGGGCATGCACTGCTGATCAGTAGACTGTTTGGACACTGCACTGCTCAGTAGACCATGTGAACTTACACGACCTGATGACCGGTCACTATTGTCATGTCTATGCAAAGCATGTAGTGTGAACTGTCAGGCTAATAGTGATATTTAGTCGGCTGCCTGCCCATCTTTAGGCCAACTGCCACTGCAATGTTCACATGTAGGCATGACACAGTCTGATATGTTTGGGTCATTGGGTGAGCCACTTCACTGAAATGTCCTTCTCTAGGGATTGGAAATTTGGAATTGTTCAATCCTAGGATGATGCGGAACAGGAAGAATCCGGCATAGATCCTTATCAACAGTCGAAGCCACGAGCCCAGAAGATCTTATTTTTGGAAGGTCCATACACCACAGCCCCACACGGACGGCCAACTTTCCCGGTCTTCTTCATTGCATGTGTGCATCAATCGCTATGCCCTCCAATGACGCAGCAAGTTCGTGCCAAAGAAAGGTAAAGTGAAGGGACCAATTGGGACAACCATTCTGATAAAGATGCATACGGCTTCGAGTCCTACATTCAACCCATTGAGCAACTGAACAGAGGGGCCTTCAACAATGGCAGCACATGTTCATCCTGTAGAATGCAACACCAGAAATCCATGGAGCATCCCAAACCTATTGCAAAGCGATGGAGATCTTATCTCTATTGGGGCCAGAATTATGCAATGTCATTCAGCTTTCTTTTCCGTCAAATTGGAGCGTTCTTTCCCTGATCAAAAAGCTTGAGCTTTCACCATCAGCTGCCCACTCCAGACAAAGGGGCGTACCTTTTTATTTGATGCCTACTGTTTGCTGTATGCACAAATATTCCTTGACTCTGGTACTGGACAAGGAGACCTCTGAAGTGCCAAGATTAGTGGAACTAGGAACTATCCAAAGGTGTAATCATGCAATACAGGCCACTGGGTAACTGAAGTGGCCAATCGTAAATTGCTTAAATTTGGGCCAGTCGTACAGAGAACATGCACAAACAGAGTCGCCCTCTATATCCTTGAGAGTCCAACTGAATAGACTGATGAGCCTATTTGAAGGTGATGGATGTAGGGCAATCACCTCTGCGTTGTGTGATCTTCTTACTTCCAATAAGATGCTCTGGTGTAATCACTTTTGCAGGTTTGTTATTTCTAACAAGAGAAACCTCTTTATCTTCCCCACATGTTAGGATTGAATAGATAGCCCTCAAACGACACATCCAGATTTGATCGAGAGAGAGAGGCTTCAGGTTGTCAGCAAAAGTAGAGCAGCAGCTTCGAGGAGAACAGTGCAATCACTCCATAAGTTCGGTTCGGGAGCACTCTCATAAAGCGGCAAGGTGGGGCAACGTCTTCCAGATGCAATAAAAGATACTCCCTCTATCCATAAAAAAATAGTCAAACTTTTTAATCTTTGGCTAAATTTCTAGAAAAAATATTAAAATTTATGTTATCAATTAGTATCATTAGATTTACCATAAAATATATTTTTATAATATACTTATTTTATGTCATGTTGTTACTCTTTTTTTCAATAATGTTAGTCAAATTTTATGGGTTAATGAATTACTTCTTTCAGGGATAGAGAGAGCAAGTGAACTAACAACACCCAATCAGGAGCAATATCCTCAAAGAAAAGGTCATTTTAATCTCAGGGATGAATCTACCAGTCATTCATGAACAGAATTTAGTCTCATCTGTCATCAGTCATCATAGATCATTAGGCATGAGTGGAACATCATGTTCAGCCCACCACCAAAAAGAACTCACCACCAAAGTGCAAGCCTCAAAAGGGTTTAATCTAATTAAATAACTAATGACAACATAGTGTCAACATTACAAGATGCTCTGACCATACAAGAAAGCATCATTCACACATTCACGTCACCAGCCGCCAGTAAATTCCACACCCTTGTTTCCAATATTTTCGTTGCTTGATTGAATAGGTGAATAGCATCCGGTGCCCTATGCTTTTGTCCATCAACGTTCCAGCAGTTATGAACAGTGACAAGCAAGAGATATGGTAGCTGACTCATAATGACCAAGATTCAGATAACTGAGCTTCAGGCTGGGGATCTGGGCTGGGTCTCTTCCTTTTCATGTTTGATGATTCAACGGTTATTAAGCATCATCCTAAAGTGGCAACTAACAGCAGCACTATGCTGTGGGAGTTCAGTTCTTGATGGTGATGACTGGCATAAGCTGCAATATGAGCAACACCCCGCACTGCAGTTGTTGACAAGAATGTGGAAACTGAGAGTAGCAGACCCCACCCAGCCCACGGGATGCCAATCTGGCAACCATCCCAATCAACACATTCCTCCTATATAAAGCACAAAACATATGCATCTCCTCACAACTCATACTAGAACATACAGCACATCACAAAAGACACAACATACCAATGGCCATGGGGGCTGTGAAGCATACCTTGAAAGTGCTTCCATGGCTCCTACTCTTTGCACAATTGGCTGTGGCCACCACTTCCAAGTGCACAACTGCCACAAATGAGGCAGAGACTGACAGCCTGGGTGCAATGAAACTGAAGCTGATTGCCATTGCATCCATCCTCACAGCTGGAGCAGCTGGTGTGCTGGTGCCAGTACTTGGTCGCTCCATGGCCGCGCTACATCCAGATGGTGACATCTTCTTCGCTGTCAAGGCATTTGCAGCTGGTGTCATCCTGGCTACTGGCATGGTCCACATTCTGCCAGCAGCATTTGATGGGCTGACATCCCCATGCCTCTACAAAGGTGGCAGAGGTGGGAACATTTTCCCCTTTGCAGGCCTCATTGCAATGTCTGCTGCAATGGCCACAATGGTGATAGACTCACTAGCTGCTGGGTACTACCGCCGGTCTCACTTCAAGAAGGCACGGCCAATCGACAACCTAGAGATCCATGAACAACCTGGAGATGAGGAGAGGAATAGGCATACACAACATGTGCATGTGCACACCCATGCAACACATGGGCATTCACATGGAGAGGCGGATGTCATCAGTTCACCAGAGGAGGATTCAATAGCTGACACAATCCGGCACAGAGTGGTATCTCAGGCAAGTGCAGTCCCTTGGTGTCCATAAACCTCCCTTGCAAATAGTACTGATAAAAGCTGAAGTCAGTGCAGCAAAGAAAATCATAAAAAAAAAAAGATGGCATTACTTTGAATAGAATCAAGAATACACCATCTTTCCATGAGTTTGCTGAATTAGCTTCAAATGTCTCATCATGATCAATCATATATTTACATTATAAGATACTATAATTGCCATTCATAGTTCTATAGAACAAAACCATCTTTACAGTTCATATAATTGCCATTCATAGTTCTATACAACAAAAGCATCTTTACAGTTCCCAAAACAAATTAATGAAGAAATATAGTTTGGGACAAGGAGATAAATACCTAAAAAGTGGGTGTTGTGCTTCAGAGCATAATGTTACTCCCCAACCTGAGAAGTGAACGCATTGCTAATCAGCTAGGTAGAATTTTCAGGACAAAAATATATTGAAATAACAAAGTAAATCTCTCACCATGCAGGTTCTTGAGCTTGGAATCTTGGTCCATTCAGTGATAATTGGGGTGTCCTTAGGTGCATCTGTGAGGCCATCCACCATCAGGCCTCTTGTTGGTGCCCTTAGCTTCCATCAATTCTTTGAAGGCATTGGCTTGGGTGGTTGTATTGTGCAGGTATATACTTGGATCATAACCTACAATACCTGAATATACCTCACAGAAAGAACTAACCATTCTCTATTCTTTGACCCTTTGACTAAAATAATGAGAAGCTACAGCTATGAAAAAGGCACTTTTTATAACTCAGCATGTCAGAAAATTTATACCGAGTGCCCCTTCGGCAGAATGAGGGGATAACCAAGAGGAAGGAAACAAAAGGAGATGTACAAAAGTTAAAATGGAACATTCTTCGATAGCAACATGACACGTTACAAGCACAAACTATTGCAAATCAATTTATATAGTAATAACAAAGGCACATAATATATCCGAACACTGCTCAACAATCATTGTTGCACAGAAATGTTGTGAAAGCTAAATCAAATAAATCCAAACTTTTTTGAGAGAGAAGAACAACTTTTACCAATTACTCTATGCAAATGACCCTAGCAATGATCTGTTAACATTTATTCAATAAATAAAATAAATGAACACAAAGAAGAAAGAATTAACCTCATATTGTGCTTGACAACAGCAAAAAACCTAACATCATCTGGCTCCCATTTCTCACTGCAGGCAAATTTCAAGTTGAGGGCTACTGTCATGATGGCAATTTTTTTCTCCCTGACTGCACCCATTGGCATTGCATTAGGGATTGCAATTTCATCTAGCTACAATGGCCATAGCAATACAGCCTTCATTGTTGAAGGAGTGTTCAACTCAGCCTCGGCAGGAATTTTGATCTACATGTCATTAGTTGATCTTCTGGCCACAGATTTCAATAAACCCAAACTACAGCGAATACAAAGCTTCAGCTGATGACATATCTTGCACTTTTCTTAGGTGCAGGGATGATGTCCATGCTTGCTATATGGGCATAGATCTTCAGATCACCAGAGGATTGCTAGAGTTGAAGACATAATTTTATTTGTCCAAGAGTTCTCCATTTTCTCAAATAAGATACCCTTGGTGAAGGGTTCATCATATTAATCCATGAGTTCTCCATTTTTTTCCATACAATATAGCATCAGATGGTCCTTTGTACTTCATAATGTGAGATTACATGATCCGTCATTTGTTAGCATAGTCCTACATCCTAAAGTTATGCTAGTCATTAGCTGTGGGTCCTGTCCAGAGCTTTCAGTTGTAAAGCCCATTTCATACAATCAACCAATCTGTATCTTTAGCAAATCGCAATAACCAGAAGAAACATGTAAAATTCATAGTTAAACATATGACCTGAGAGGTACAAACTACAAAGGCCATGGATATATGCAGGAAAATCAACAGTAGTGCCCTCTTCTGAGGAAAAACATGTTAAACAAATACTGAACAAAGTGATATTAGAAGGAATCCACCTTGGTCCTGTGTTGAGAGAAATCTCCATAGAAGATTGACATCCTTTAGAAAGAATGCAAAATTAACAAAAAAAAAAAAAGGCTACAGGAGTTTAGATGCCTTCCCTAAATTCTTAGGGACGTATACATATACTTTGTTGTGGTTAGCCTCTTGTACAGGAGGTTCTTTGCTTATGCACATTTAGGATATTGGATAGAATCATGCAGCATTTTTTAACAAAATGCCATCTATCCTATAATAAAGTTTACATGTTGGATAAAGGTTGCTAAAGGTCAAAATATAAAAAAAAAAGGTGCTGCAATTAACGACCATACCAACTTTCACTTGTACTTCAAGGTAACTAATTTATCTCCTTATGAAATAATAACATTATAACAACCATCAATAACGTGTTGGACCAGAGCTAACAAAGGTTACCAGTGTGCACAGAAAAATATCCACATTTGAAGCAGATATTACAAATCAAATACAGTTTCCAAATCATGAAGACAGTTTCCAAATTGAATAACACTGAGAACAGTTTCCAAATTGAATAACACTGAGAACAGTTTCCAAATAGAATAACACTGAGAACAGTTTCCAAATAGAATAGGTACAAAAGGTTCAAGTTCATACTGCTCCATAACCATAACTGTCAAGATTTACAGCAAAATCATGAACTTTAAAAGGTTGAGGTGTAGTGTGATGGCGCAGCACAACTATGCCTCCTAAATACTAGCATGCATTTAACATACACAAGATCAAAGCCAACATGCTACAGCTTACTCGACCTTTCCCTTCCCCTTGGAATCATCACTCACTTGAGAGGATGTTGGCTCATTGATACTCGCTTTGGCGTTCGCCAGGAAGGTGGGATCTGGCTGAGGCTCTTGGTGTGGAGTCTCCTTCATCGCCATGAATATGTAAAAGCCGATCACCAGATTAACTGATATGACAGCCAGGAACCCACTGGCAAGTGTCTGAGCCGAGGATGACATCTGACTCACACCTGGAATTAAGAAAAAACTACCATTACCAAATAAAATTCGTGTGCTGCATATCTGCATCTGAACATAGTAGATGGAGTACACCATGCAGCAATGAAAACAGGAACACAAGCCGAACCTGGGAACACCTGGTAGTAGAACCCATACATGATCGCAACCGGGGCCATCCACATCACCATGGATGTAACCGCAAACTTTGTGATCACCCCTGACATTGCTTCTCCGGATAGGGAAGCTGAAATCAACGTACAGATATCCGCAGTTCAGCTAGAGCCAAAAAATAGAGAGTAAATTGACTGCTTTTAGCGCACGCGCGCACACATAAAAGCAAGCAACTCCTCACTTCCTTAAAGTGTATGGATGGATTGGAGCATAAATCTCAGCCAGAAAGATTTGGACTAGTAGATCATTAGCAGCAAGAAGGGATCTCGCGAAACAGGGTAGAGGGTTTCTTACCAACAAAGACGAGGTCAGTTCGATTTTCCGATTGGGTCTCCGCTCGAAGCTGTCCCAGAAGAGATGAGGGCAGCAACGGCTCCAATCTCGGAAGAACTCCTTCCCAGCGGCTAGTAGAGTGTGCTCGGTGGCCGGAGGAGATTCGACGCCGAGAGATGGAGGAAGCGACGAGAGGAGAGGGGTGAGGTCCGGAGGCTGCGGAGCCGTCGTCGATTGGATCGGACGGAACCTGAGTACCTGACACGAGGGGGAAGGAGGACACGGAGCCTGGACCGCAAACACAGCAGGCCGATTTGGAATGGGCCGAACGCTCCTTTGGGCTAGCCCCGTTCATTAGTGGGATGGACGGTCTGTTGCAATCTGGGCCGTCTGATCGATTTGCCGTTGGCGATTTTGTCCGCCGGCGGCGACCAAACCACCGAGCCACACCGCAGAGAGGAGAAGAGATGCTGCTCCGCGTCGGCCTCGCGCGCAGCGCCCGCCTTCGCGGCGGCGGTGGCGGCGTCTCCTTCTCCTTACCCCTAGCGCGGCGTCTCTCGTTCGAGCCGCCGCCATCACCGCCCCCGCCCCCGCCCGATGCCGAGTGGACGGACACGGTGGAGTACCTGGACGAGTCGGGCGCGCTGCTCTCCTCGGCGCGCGGGGCGCGGCCGGCCGTGCCGGGCGCCGACCCCACCATCCTCTCCGGCGCCTCTGCGCACCCGCTCCCGCGCCCCGCGGCGGCGGCCCGCCTCGCGGCGCTCGCGCTCCGCCACCGCTCGGGCGCGCCCTCTCCGCCGCGCTCTCCGCGCTGCCCTCCGCGCCCGACCCCGCGCTGCTCCTCCTCGCGGCCTCCTCGCTCCCGGCCTCCGACCCCGTCCCGCTCATCTCCCTTGTCGCATGGGCGCGCCTCCAGCCGTGGTTCGTCCCCTCCGACGACCTCTCCTCGCTCCTCGCGTCGCGTCTCCCGCCGGCCACTCACTCCTCCGAACTCCTCGCGCTCTTCGACGACACCCTCGGGCTCCCCGACCTCGCTGCCTTCCCCAAGACTCTCAACGCCGTCGTCTCCGCTCTCGCCACCCATGGCCTCCTCGAGCCGGCCTTCTACTGCTTCAAGCGCCTCCGCGACGCCAGCTTCAAGGGCCTCGAGACGCCCGCATACAACGCCCTCCTGTCTCTGCTGCTCACCAGGGGCCTCGCCTTCAAGGCCTTCGAGGTGCTCGACCAAATGGCGACCTCAGGCTGCGCCCTCGACGAGGGCACGTACGAGCTCGCGGTGCCTGCGCTGGCGCGCGCCGGGAGGATCGACGCCGCCCGCAAGATGTTCGATGAAATGAAGCAAAGGGAGGGAATTGGGCGGGCTCCGGTGGGCGTGTACTCGGTGATGGTGGACGTGCTGGCAAAGGCAGGGAGGCTTGATGCGGCCATGGGCATGTACAGAGAGATGGTGGCGGTCGGGCATCGGGTGAGCACAGCAGTGAGCATTGCCATGGTGGAGGCGCTGGTGAGATCTGGGAAACTGGATGCCGGGATGGAGCTTTGGGAGGAGATGAGGAGGGGAGGGCTTCGACCAAGCTTTGGCTTGTACAACATGGTAGTCGAGGCCAATGCACGGTCTGGAAGGTTGGACATGGCTGCCAAGTTGTTTGGTGACATGGAGAAGTCTGGCTTCTTCCCTACACCGGCGACATATGCCTGTCTGGTGGAAATGCATGCCTCGGCAGGGCAGGTGGATGCAGCAATGCGGTTGTATCACTCCATGGCAAATGCAGGGACAAGGCCAGGGCTTAGCACTTTTACAGCATTGCTCACGATGCTGGCGAATAAGAGGCTGCTGGATTTGGCTGCAAAGGTGCTGCTGGAGATGAAGGCATCGGGTTTCCCAATAGAGGTGACTGCAAGTGACCTGCTGATGATCTACATCAAGGATGGGTCTACTGACCTAGCACTCCGGTGGCTACGGTTCATGGGTTCGGCTGGCATTAGGACCAACAACTTCATCATAAGGCAGCTGTTCGAGTCTTGCATGAAGACAGGGCTGTATGATTCAGCGAGGCCGTTGCTTGAGGCATATGTCGCTGGGGCAGCGAAGGTGGACTTGATTCTCTACACATCCATCCTTGCGCACTTGGTGCGGTGCCAGGACGAGAGCAGCGAGCGTGCAATCATGGACATCCTGAGCGCCAGCAAACACAAGGCGCATGACTTCATGTGTGGGCTGTTCACTGGTCCAGAGCAGCGGAAGCAGCCTGTGCTCTCGTTTGTGCGCGAGTTCTTCCAGGGCATCGACTACGACAACGAGGAGAGTGCAGCCAGGTACTTTGTGAACGTCCTGCTCAACTACCTGGTGCTCATGGGGCAGATGAACCGTGCCCGCTGCGTTTGGAAGGTCGCCTATGAGAATAAGCTGTTCGCCAAGGCGATCGTCTTTGACCAGCACATTGCCTGGTCCCTGGATGTCCGGAGCTTATCTGTCGGTGCAGCTCTCGTGGCGACTGTGCACACACTGCATCGGTTCAGGAAGCGGATGCTCTACTACGGGGTTGTGCCACGGCGCATCAAGCTGGTGACAGGGCCGACACTGAAGATGGTGGTGGCACAGGTGCTGGCGTCGCTGGAGTCACCATTTGAGGTGAGCAAAGTCGTCTTGCGGGCACCTGGTGACTCAGTACTAGAGTGGTTCAAGAAGCCGATCGTGCAGCAGTTCCTCCTGAACGAGATACCATCCAAGGCCGACGTCCTGATGCACAGGCTCAACGTGATGTTTCCAAGTTCGGCGCCGGAGGTCCGGTCCCTGTCCATTCCAAGATCCCTTGGCATGTCTAGGTGATGTCACGACAGGCCTTGTTGCTTGAACACTGCAAGCTGAAATGTATTTGTATACTAAAGCTTCGTGAATGTGGAATTCAAATGCAAATGAGCGTAAGATTCTGTTCTGTTGCTTAAGAGCATCAGCGTATATTATAGTATAAGTGGCAAGGACATGATGTTTAAGACAAACAGTATTACTTGTGTTCATGGCTATATAGGACTTCCATTTTATTCAAAATATACTTCATTACGCACGATATATCGACACACAACAATATGTTTAGGTGAACATTTGTTGATCCAAGCAGGAATCAGGTGTCGTAGCTACAGAGATGGGACCGGTGAGCTTGCTAGTGATGCCGCGCTGAGGGTGTTGCCGACGTCGATGACGAAGCGGTACCTGACCTCGCCCTTGGCGAGGCGCTCCATGGCCTCACTTATTTCTTCGGTGCCGATCAGCTCGATGTCCGCCGTCAGGCTGTGCTTGGCTGCGAAGTCCATCATCTCCTGCGTGTCCCTGATGCTCCCCATGCAGCTCCCTGCCAGAGTCTTGCCGCCTATGTGCACAGATTGTCACAACATTTCTCATCATCCACCGCCATGGATGATCATCGAAGTACCACTGTGCAAGATGTATGGGTACTGCCATCTTTTCATCAATATATGGAAGATGATGAAATGGTGTACCGTGTGCAATTGTTGAAGTGATCTCTGCAACTATATCGAAATTCAGTAACAGACTTACCAGAAACCAAAGAGAAGGCAGAGATCTGCAGAGGCTTCTCAGGCAGGCCAAGCAAGATCATCTTGCCCTGGGGCTTGAGGAGAGCAAGGTAAGCGTACATGGACATGCTTGCAGAGGCCGTGTTTATAATGCCATGCATTGTGCCCTTCACAGCCTGTAAAAATTACAGATCAAAATACATACGTGAATAGTAGAATACTTGATTAAAGAAAATGACATGATGGTATACATTGCAGTGTTCTCAAGTTGGGGTCCATAAAGCTTTGGATGTTTTGTAATGAAGCAGCAGAACTTCACCAAGGATTCTAACAATGATAGAGATCTGAAGCTGCACCCTAACTACAAACAGATAGATTGGTCCCGCAATGATAAATAGTTCATTTACTCATAATGCAATGCAAAGTGGTCCTTATCAACTAGTAGATGAGTATTTTTGTTCATCCAATTTATCCCTTAATTGGACTACTTGAAGTCCCATGAAGCCAAGCCAACCAACAATTCTTACCTTCATCTGATTAGCATCACTGCTGACAACAAAGGCGTCTGCACCAAGAGTCTCCATAGCCTCCTCCCTCTTCTCCGGGGACGTGCTGATCACGGTCACCCTCATCCCAAACGCCTTTGCAAACTTCACAGCGACATGCCCGAGCCCCCCAAGGCCAACCACGCCAATGTGTTTGCCGGGCTCATTCAGCCCATGGTACTTCATGGGGTTGTACACGGTTATCCCAGCACAGAGCAATGGCGCGCCTTTGTCAAGGGGCATGCCATCAGGGAACCGGATGACAAAGCGCTCGTTCACGACGACCATCTCGGAGTAGCCACCGTAGGTGACGGTGCCGTCCCCTGTCATGGGAGTTGTAGGTGAAGGTGATCTTTGAGCAGTGGTTCTCATGTCCTTCCTCACAGCTCTCGCAGGACTGGCAAGTGTTGACCATGCACCCAACGCCAACCTTGTCTCCAATGTTGAACTTCTTCACATTCTTGCCAACCTCAGTGATCAGTCCGGCTATCTCATGCCTGCATCCATGATCCATCCGCCAGCATTATTTGTGCTCAGAGAAACCAATCAGAGTTATCTCTGTTGAAGGTGAGACCATGAGAGCACTAAAGAATCTGAGATGGTCAAGTGTTAGGTTTAGTATTATCTCACATTCAGAGAGGATATTATTTTTCTCTCCTCCTGAACGAAGCTTCAGAGCAGTCATCATGCAGGTATGAGTGGGCAGCTAGAATTGATAAAGTCTTAAAAAAAAGAACTATGAAGCTGTAACTCTTTTCAAGACATGAGAACCCTTACCCAGGGACAACAGGGTAGTTGGCGTTCTTCCATTCATTCTTGATGGTATGCAGGTCAGAGTGGCATATCCCGCAGTACAGTATCTGTATGGCAACATCGTCATCTCCAGTGTCCCTGCATAAAGGCAATTTGCCAAGGTATAAAACATCTTCTCATGCAACAAGCCCATTCTGCTTCGATTTGAAGGTCCAAGTCAGGAAAGAACTGTTTATTAGGTGCTGGAATGACAATCATTCAGTCTTCAGAGTTCGTATTTCACCACAGATATGGTCTCGAATTTCCCCGCACAAAAAAAGACACAACCTAATCATTGTTCAACCCAAAATATTTCATGGCCATGTCTCTAGACCAAAGTATGAGCAGTAAAGTGCCCAACTAAACTTCATACCCAAGATTTTCACTACTCCAAGCTTTTTCTTTTCTCAAACACACACAGTGTATCTTTGTAGGAAGGAGCAAGAATCCTTACAAAACACACACATGAGTCTAGAAAAGCATTTGCGCCTTATGCTTACAACAAAATACAACCTCGACCAAGAAACCAGATACCTCTTGGGCCTGGTTGCCTTAAGGCTCCATGGCAGGAAGAAAAGAAATGTAGACAGTCACAGTTTTCACTTTCCAAGTGTAGACAGTCACAGTTTTCACTTTTACCTCTTATATTAGAATTTAACAGTCTGTTCCAGTCAATCAAACTGCTGTCTAGTAAGGAATAAGGAAAAACCTTCTAAGTAAGGAATAAGGACCTTCTATCTATGATTGCATAGTTTAGCTGAAATGGAATGCATAGTTTCACTAACAGTAACACTAGTACTCGAGAAAGAAGGCAGCCAAATCATCAACAAACTGATTGTTCGTTGGTATTGAAAATTTGGGAAGGCCTGCACAGACAAAATCTGATAATGACTTCAACACCCATGGGCCAGATGCAACCAACCCGTTTTAAACACACTCTTCATCAGTCTCCCTATGGGATATTGTTGGTCTTATTGAGAAACGTTTGTCACAGAAGGAATATATAAAAAAAAAAAAAAAAAACACTAGCATACATGAATGTGAACAGGACGCAGCTCACTGCTCACATAGATTCTCCATGTGCGCCAAGCCCTATCCATCCATGCACGGACCAACGCTCGTGATGGGCATTTATTTATTTACTAGGAGGTGGAGGCTCCACCCACAGAGGAAGGAAATGGTGACTGCGACGGTAGCAACTAGCAACCAGAAACCAGAAAGAGCTGCGTACAATGAAGAGAGGAGACGCCGGACGGTCGGGCGATGGTAACTGCGACGAGTGAGCTCAATAAATTCCTGCAGGAGGAGGAATGGCGTTGTCACCTTGTGTATTGATGCACCAGCAAAGGCAAGCCGTTGAGATCTGATCAGATCTGGTGCGCCTACAGGCTACAGTTGAGCTGTCACCAATTTACCGCTAACCACAGTCTCCATTCCCTGGCAAGTCAGGAGTGACTGCTGTTGGGTATGGAACCCACCTCAACGAGCTTCAGCATACTAAAGGTTTTTACAGTGGTTTATTTGCAATGGAAGGGCTGATCAGAAATGCTTTTTTTTTTGCCCGGAAAACTCTGACCAGAAATTCTGGAACCTTGAGAAAGTAGAGCAGACGACACATAAGACATCCGGCTGGCGATTCCTATCGAATTTTGTTTGTTTGCACATAAGGTCGTATAGTATATATATTTTCGTTTTTCAGCTAGAAGCATCAGCCGAGGTCGTATAGTATATATATTTTCGTTTTTCAGCTAGAAGCATCAGCCGTGTTTCTTTGCTCTCAGCAAACCACTGTACAAACAGCAGAAAGCTGCAGCTGCTGCTTTCAATCGTAAGGTCGTAACACTGCGTACTGATGCTCGACTCAACTGGAAACTGAGAGAACCATTTTTTTTTTTTGTGATTTTAGCTCAAGACTTCCCATGAAATACGCTTCAAACATAGGTGTAGATCGACGCTAACGCCAACAAAAACCGAGAAATCTCAATTTCGCAGTGGAACTGGCAGAGAAACCTCCGCTTCACACGCGCAATAACTAGGCAAAGATCCTACTCGCCCCCATAGCACTGCTCTGCTAATCCTACATTGCAATTTGCACCTCAACTCCAAACCAACCCAAATTACACGCATTTTCTCACACAGGAGGCAAAAACATCCAGCCCCCGCGAGATTTCACAGGCGCATCGGTTTAATAATCCTGCTCCTGCATTTGCACGCGCTCGATTCCATGCCGAGCCACACTATCAACCGCAATTGGGTGAGATCGCTGCCGGCACCACCCGCGAGAGCGCGCGCGTAGCGTAGGCTAGGCGTACCTTCGCGAGATGCGGATCGGGGAGAAGCGGCCGGAGGCGTCGTGCGCCGCGAGCGCCAGCGCCCTCCGCGGGTGCTGCTCCGCCTCCACCGGTGCCATGATCGTTGCGCCGCGGTGGCTTGATTCGCAGTCAGCACTCAGCAGCGGAGGTGGCGGCCGGTGAGCTGGGCTGGAGAAGCGGAGAAGAGTGGCAGCGCTGCTGCGATTGGCGGCGAAGACGGCGCAACGACTCCGGGTTGCCACTCTCTTTATAGCGCCAGCGAAATGAATTCTCTTCATCCATTTTCAAAAACTGATTATACCCTTGTAATAAAAAACATCGGAGCGAAAACGAAAACCATATCTTTTGTGGTTAGTTGGGCTGCATCGCATTCTCGCGCGGCGGTCGGGGAAGCACGGCATCAGGCTTTCGGCCCGCATAGGACGCACTCAAAGGCTCACTTGTCGCCATCGAAGGCCCAACTAAAGCCCAATTACAAGTATAACTTCATTTCTCCTCCGTCCTCCCGCAGCAACTCGAATCACCAAACCGAAGAGACGACAGAGCGGAGCCGAGAGACTCGAGCACCCCTCCTCCCGGATCTCTCCCGCCCGCGCCTCCTCGCCGCCGTCCACTGCCGCAGCGATGGCCACCCCCGACCTGCTCTTCAACCTGCGGAACCTCTTCTACCTGGGCGCCTACCAGGCCGCCATCAACAACAGCGACGTCCCGGGCCTCGACGCCGACGCCGCCGCCGAGCGCGACGCCATCGTCTTCCGCTCCTACATCGCCCTCGGCTCCTACCAGGTGCGAATTCATCCGGCGTCGGGCGCCTCGCCGCTAGCTCGCCGCAGTTGGTTCCGGCTCTGATGGGTGGGCACGCGCGCGTGCCTCTCTGTGTTTGTGCAGCTGGTGATCAGCGAGATCGACTCGTCGGCGGCGACCTCGCTGCAGGCCGTGAAGCTGCTCGCGCTGTACCTCACCGGAGACAAGGTTAGCGTGCTGGATCTGAACTATGTTGCCTCTGATCTGGTCCTGATCGTGCTCTGCTGGTCTGGATCTGGGTCGTTGGGTTGGGAGTCGTTGTGATAGTAGGGCTAGATCTGTCAGTGCTAAACTAAGTAGTGTGGTCTGGGTTAGATCCTGTGCATCGTATGCATTGCTAGAGGCTACGGAGTGACATGTCGATGATAGGTTGCGAGCGCCATTTTAATTGAATGCTTTGAGCTCGTTTGCACCATGGGTACTATGATCCTGTATTCCTGTTTTTGCTTGTGTTTTGAATGTTTCTGTAAAACCAGCAATCATTCAAATATTCAATAATGCATATGATCATTTCTATACTGCTGTTAGAAACTACTCTTTCCTTCCCACTAAGGCATAGTTTTGATGCTGTGATTACTACAATATAGCATTGGAATTCGATTCAAGGTTAAAATATCCTCAACATGATCAGCCTAACAGGTTTGTTGGTGGACAAGTATTGGCCCTTTCAAATCATTGTCGCAACCTGTGTATGTTTAGGCATGTGACCTCTCTTGAAATGATATGTGCTGCTTATAAGTTTAGACAGTGTGAAGTTCACTTATCTAAATCACACGGTGACACGATGTGTCCAGGTGGGGATCTAACTGGACAAAGTTACAAATTGCATACCTGTTTTTCATACAATAAGTGCACAAAGTTACAAATTGGATACCTGTTTTTCATATAATAAATGCACATATTTACTTATTTAGCTTGTGATCTTTATAACAGTTTCTAAAGGTGATAAAATGCTACAAAAAAAGAAGCATCTGGAAGTATCACTGTTTGTGAAACACATGTTGCTTGGGCCATGTGATGTTCCTTGAGGGAAGACTCATTACTTTACACACACGGAAGTAAAAACCTTTGGTAAATTTACATCTGGTGATTACTCATTTGAGGCACTGGTGGACCAATATTATGTACAATTATTTATCTTATAATTTTGTTACAGTAATGAGATATTAGTTCAAGTGGCTCACATAACTAATTTCTGTGCATGTATGTGTCTGTGTTTTGCACTTTAATGGCGCTTCTGATGTTTGAATTTCTTAATTATTTTTCATTTCCATCCTGATAGTCTGAAATGCCTTTTTATGTTATTTTTTGTTCAATCCTGAAGGAAGGTGCCATCACCAGTCTAAAGGAATGGTTGAGCGATTCAGCAATTGGAAGCAATCCTGTTCTGCGATTGATTGCTGGAATTATATTTATGCATGAGCAGGACTACAATGAGGCTCTCAAGCACACACACTCTGGAGGAACTCTGGATTTGTATGTTTACCTTTTCCCTTTATCTTTTGATGGTGTAGAATTTCAGTATTGAACCATATGGATGAGATTGGACAGCTGCAGATATTCTATGAATTTTGATTGCCATATGGCATATGTACAACTTTATTTCTTGTGTGGTATAGCAATTGAAAATCTTACTAATGAAAAAGTAGCTTCAAATACTACAGTTTTCTTTACACTGTTCATTACCTCCTCGATGTGGTTGGAAGCTTTTCATTTGCAAGTGCTAGAGCTTCGAACCTTCCATGATTAGATGTTATATTTATGTATATGTTGTTGAAATTGTGATGCTTTAGAGTTGGGCTACATAAGTGTTCATTCTTTGTAGGATCAGTGACATATATTCACTTTTTTAGGTGTTCTGTGATTTGAAATTATGCTATTGCTTACTGGTTTCAATTTTGACATTGCTGATTTGTAAATTCACTGTGAAGCCTGGTGCTTTGAACAACATCTTTGATGCATCTGGCATCTATCAAACTTAAGCTGTTTGTTAATGGGACTTGCACTTGGTTACAGGCATGCATTGAATGTTCAGATCTTCATCAAGATGCATCGTTCAGACTATGCTGAGAAGCAATTGAAGATCATGCAACAAATTGACGAAGACCATACACTTACACAACTTGCAAATGCATGGCTGGGCATTGCTGTTGTAAGTAATTTCACATTCCAATGTTATGGCATTACTGAAGTTTCATCTCTGCATTGGTCCAGAAACATGTTCTTTGACATCATCTTTAATGGTTGCAGGGTGGCTCTAAGATCCGTGAAGCTTATCTCATATTCCAAGACTTCGCTGAGAAGTACCCAATGACAGGGATGGTTCTAAATGGGAAGGCAGTCTGCTGTATGCACATGGGAAGCTTTGAGGAGGCTGAGACTCTATTGCTTGAAGCACTGAACAAGGTTTGTGCTGATTACACACCTTCGCTGCAATGGGAGCTCTAATTCTTGTGAATTTTGGGTTTTCTTTTTCATTTGCTTTGGTGATGCATAATGGTGTAAATTCTACTATTGCAGGATGCAAAAGATCCTGAAACTCTTGCCAATCTAATTGTATGTAATCTCCACCTTGGCAAACCATCATCACGATTCCTCAGGTACGAAGTGTAACTGAAAAACATCTATACAGTTTACTGCTATTCTACTCATTATGTGTGTATGCCTTCTCTTGTGAATTTGAACTAATCCAGTAAATGCACGGTTAGCTGATTTAGTGGTATTAGAAATACTCTCTCCATCCCAAAATAAATCAACTAAGATTATCTAAGTCGAACAAGCTAAAGTTTGGCAAAATTTATAGATACAAGAACAAATATTTATGAGATCAAATTAACATCATTAGATGCACCATGAAATATAATTTCATGCTGTATTTTTTTAGGATCATAGATGTTGGTATTCTTTTCTATGAAGTTGTTAAAACAAAATAGTTTGATTTAGGACAACTCTAGAAGTTGATTTATTTTGGGACAGAGGGAGTACCAGCTGATGAGAGTGTACATGGATAGACAACTAGCAGACATTGTTCTAAATATAAGCAACTAGGAAGATTGCAGGACAAATATAAATTGTACCATTGATGTTTTTGGCAACTTGTATTAAACTTTGTGTTTAGAGTCTTAAACATTTAAGGATTAAGATTAACAGTTAAATTGAGAATACTATTATGCATCAGATACAAGCATTCTAGTGCAATTAGCTTCTGTTATACAAAGAGCTGTGACCTTGGGGTCCAGGCTCAGGTGTTGTGACATGCTGGGAGTTAGGACCACGGGGACATTATTGTGGCTTGTGAGATATTTTTCCCATTCAATGAATTCGTCTGCTCTAGTCTCTTGCGGCCTAGCTGTGGTTTTTGGCCTCTGATCCTGATTTTGCAAATCTGGGATTAACAATTTACAGCCACTTCTTCGTGATCTCATATATCCTGACCAAGCCTCCATAACAACTTGAAACTGACATATGTTGGCTGTTTACCAGTCCAACTTGGGTCCACGCGCATTCAAGAATACTGTTCTACTTGCTTTACATGCCACCACTAATATAGGACAAAAAAAATAAGGGGCAGGGTCCTATGAACTTTTGATTCTGGAGGGATATTATAAATCACTAAGGGATACCATAAGCTTCATTTAATTAACTCAATTAGTGGGTTGTGACATATACAATACGCATCAAGACCATAATTATTATGGATAATTTCGAAACAGTTTGCTGGCACACCCTGAATGTTACAATTAGAACTTTCCTTGCTTTGTTTTTGTGCCTAATATACAATGCTTTACTTTGGATTTGCCAAAAAAAAGTGTAACTCTCTTTCCATTTGCAGCCAGTTGAAGCTATCGCATCCTGATCATGTGCTAGTTAAGAACGCGGCATCATCAGAAGCAACCTTCGAGAGGGCCCTCCAAGCCGTCGCTTGAGCTCGACAAACCCCAGCCAGATTACAGAAAGCAGCACATTGATCTCTTTTTCCAATTTCGAGTGTGTTAACCCAGTAAAGTATGGTGGTTTTGGTTGTCTATTGTCGCTGTTAATGCGACTCAGGCCAGTCTTGTACTACAACTGCTGTATAAACGGATATGTAGAATATTGAATCGTTACATCAATTGCCAACATCAGTATTTTGTTTTGTTATTATAGTAGACACTATGCAATACCGTCAAGTGTCAACCCTTGTGGGCGACGATTTGATAACCATATACGTATATACGTGACCGTGTCTTTCTAGTCCTCAATAATTTCCTCATGTGCCTTCGGAAACGGAATTGTAATGTTTTTCGTGGTGGCAGTGTGCTTATGCCGTGTTATTCGTGTCCAAACAAAGAAACAGATGTATGCTGATATTGGGTGGGGAAAGTTGGGCAAAATGGTTGTTGCATTTGGTTTAAAGAAACATTTCGATGATTCACTGCTGCTGCTGGTTCCTCCAAATGCATGGACGTCTTGCCATTACTCGTACAGTCATACTTGCAGCGTATTTCTTTGGTATATTACACCTCTAAAGAACTTGTCTTCACCATTTCTTTATTTTCATATACACAATTCAGAATCCACCCAATTTTCCTTCGAGCAAAGTTATTCAAATTTATGTATAGGATAACGTTCAAGCAAAGAGGAATTTTCATTATAAGCTTGACCTGAAAGTCCCTCAAGTGTTGTCAGGTATGTGGGCAGTGTGGCACTGGCTTACTAGTGATGTCCCATTTTCCACCTTGAAAAATTCAGCTGGTTCCAAGGTTGTGTGGGCCTGGTAGCAGAGTGGTGGCATTTACCACAGGTGATATTTTTTTTTCCCAGCTGTGCCAAAACGCAAATGTATTGTCTTGCTTTTTTTTCGAAAAGAGAGGATTTTATTAATTCACAATCATTCCATCGAGTTGATACAATAATTGTAAACCCACTCCCGGCCTCTGCAAAAGCACACAGCCTAAACTAAATAAGAAAAGAAGACGCGAGACATTCTAATGACTATCAATTCTAAGACTAGCACCACCCATGTGCCCGGGAGAAAAACAATGTGACCATTCTGTCGAACAAAATCTCCATTGTTCCAAAAATTCTTTCCATAGGGCGAAAAATGTCCCATCAACACAAGGAAATGAGCAGGTACATACTCGATGAAGACTAAAAAATGCCCAATCCCAGAAACAAATGAAACATGGAACTTAATTTCAAGAGCAAGTAATGAATGGACATTTTAATAACAGTATAATAACTAACAAAAGCACGTTACTGTATGGGAAAAAAAGTTAACATATTTGGTTTATATATGTACTAGAAAAGTTGACAGGCTTTGTCAACATTACACCAGAATCATCTCATATATTATACACACTTTATTCATAATTTTTCTTATAAACACTACAAGCGGGCCCCACTGCAAGGCTAGAACTCTCACACTGGTTTATGATTTTCCACAATAATACTGGTACATGATTACAAAATAAATGCACAACGTAACCCACTGCTCCATGCCTCCATGTATGAAGCTACATATGCTTTATCAGCTATATATTTTTGTGTTATATATTATTATATGCATGTATAATAACTTTATACTGATATTTATCATTGTATACTATATATAATCCCTTAATAACCCAATGCATTGATCAATGCATTGATGCATGCATGCGGATATTGTAGCGTAATGATGGTACATCGTAGTGGTACATATGCATATGCAGATGCTGATCATATATATATGCATGGGCTTAATTATATTATATTACGGGCACTGGAAGCTGGAGGGCACGTGCTTGCCGCACTCGTTGACGAGCACCGAGATGGCGACGGGGAGCACGACGCTGACGCTGAGCGCCTTGGCCTTGATGGTGGTGCAGAGGCAGAGCGCGGCGTCGAGGTCGGCGACGCCGGAGAGCAGCGGGCAGCAGGTGTCGCTGGCCTTGGTCCCGACGACGGCGTGCACGAGGCCGTTGAGCGCGTCCACGCACGCCAGCAGCTTCAGCGTGTCCACGGGGCACTTGCCCGTCGGCGTGGACGGCGTCGGCGAGTAGGGGCGGGGGGTGGGCACGGCGTGGACGACGGCGTTGGCGGCGGCGGCGGCGGAGGCTTCGGCGTCGGGCAGTGGGGGCAGGCGGCGGCCGGCGCCGCCAGCTGCGCCACCAGCGTGGCCGCGACCAGCAGGAGGCACGGCACAATGCGGCGGCGGTGGTTGTTCGTGGCCATGCTGAAGGCGCGCGGCGGCTGCTAGGCCTAGGCTAGGCTAGCTAGCTAACTAGCTTGGCAGGTTGAGTGGTGCGAGCGAGTGGTGAAGCAGGGCGGGCTGCTTTATATAGGCGTATGGTGAGGCCGTGGAGTGGCATTGGCAATGGCCGATGGAGCTGCTGCCATGTCTCACTGTCTGTCTGGGTTGCCAAGGTTGTGGCTGGCGTGGCGTCCATCGATCGAGTTGGAATTTGTATGGATGGGATCGTCGTCGTCGTCGTTGCTTCGACGCCCAAGTCATGGCGACTTGGACTTGTGGGCGATCGATCCATCAAGCTGTTCTCTCTCGTTCTTGGAGTTGAAGCGCTCGCATGTGAGTGTTGTGAGGACGTGCAGTGGGGTCCGCGGCATGTCGCGGTTGAATCGACAGCCTACTGGCAGACAGCCAACCGGCTTTTAACTGTCGTTCTACCGCCCTCGCCGCACTGCACAGCGGCACGGTTGTTTTGTTGTATGGACACACAACAAACTTGTAGCTTTCGAGCCCTAGCTTGACGCGGTAACTTTTGTTCGCGTAGGCACGTCAGGACGAGCTCGACCCGTGCGGCATACGGCTGGGTGAAAGAAACTTTTCCCCTAAGACCATCCGCACTCGTCATCCTCCAAATTCATCCTCTAAAAGGAATCTTTCGTCCTGGTCATCAATATTCTCTCCTTTATATCATCTTCCTCCGCACTCATTCATCCTCTATTTCTCTACTCTATTAGTGGGACCCACAATTTTTTCCTTTTTTAAATCACCACCGGACACCTCTCTCTCTCTCCTCCCTTCTTCTCTTTCCTCTTCTTTCCCCCTTCTCCAGTTCTCCACCAGTCATGCTACTGCGCGTCCTCTCGTCGTCGCCGCCGCCTCCTCCTCTCCAACTGCCGCTTGCCGGCCGGGCGTGCGGGCGCGAGGAGAGGGAGCGGCGGGGGCGGGCAGGAAGCAGCGGCGGCGGGCGGGCGAGGGAGCTGGGCGGGCGGGGCGCTTCGCGTGCTCCCGCGCACGCTCACCGCGCTCGGCGCGGCGCCGCGGCGCCGCGCGCGCGCGCCCAGCGGAACCGCTGCCAGCGGCGGCGCCCGTACCGCGATGCTCACGCTGCAAGACGAGCGGGCGGTGCTCGGCCGCGGAGCGCTGCGGGCCTGTAGCGGGAAGCCAGCGCGGCCAGGCCGCGCCCCGTGAAAGTCGGTGCTCGCGGCGACGACGACGTGATGGCGCGACGGCTGGGATCGCCACAGCCCGCCTACGGTATGGCCGCCTGCTCTCCGGCCAGCGATTCCTGGCGAGCAGACGGCGAAAGCGCGCCCGCTACCGCGGATTTAGCGCGTGGCCGGGCTTCTCCCCGTCGCTGCCCCCGCGCGAGGAGGCGCCCACGGCGAGCAGCGCTTCCACGGCCTTCTCTCTCCTCTTCCCGGCCCTCTTCCTCTTCTCCTCTCGTCGCTCGGGCCTGGGCCCACGCCACGGGCGATATCAAGACGCCTCCCAGAACACGCCAGGTTTGGCGTCCCGAGCGGAAGATTCCGGATGACCTGGCCGTTTACCGTTCCCCGCTGCAGGCCGTTTTTACGGTAAAGGGGCGTCCCGGACGGACCATTCCGGACCCAGTGCGGATGGTCTAACGTTTAGCCAGCTAAGCCAGCTAACTAAAGTGCATACAATACAATACACCCTCGATCGAGGCTACAAAAATCTATACTGTTCAAATATCAGTCAGAATATCAATGTATAGATCTTCTCAAGTAAAAAAAAAAAAAAATAGAACTCTGTGTATGTAGTGCAAGAACTTGAGTAGCAGCTGCTGGCGTGGTTTTGTCTTTGCTCTTCTCTTCAACACGTACGCGTGCACCATGTGTATGCTTGCAATCCGTTCGCGATTTTGCATGGGCCCTTACTCTGATCCTCCATATGCATGGGCATTTGGCACTATCTTCAGATATTTCTTTAAAAATAAAACTGAAGACTAGATTGCATTTATATATTTTTGCATTGATATTTCAGCCGCCGACAATCACCGTACATATATTCTCTCCCTCATTCGAGACTGAATAAATGAGAGCTCAGTTAACTCCACGTACACTATATATACCACAACTCTTCTATAGGGACTTCTTTTGTATCAGTATCACTGTTGGTCTACATGGCCATTTAGCCTGTTTACATACCGTGTACACACTACATTGCGGCTTACGTACTGTATTCGTTTAATCGGTTGTTTGTCTCGTTTAATCACTGTTTATACTATATTGGCTCTCCTAGTAGTTTAGATAAACTAGAGCTAATAGTTTTTAGCTAGCTAACAATTAGTCCTAACAGTGATCATACACCAGCAGCTAGCTCTGCATAGCCTATATATATATATATACCGCGCCGTGTGCCGAGAGGCGCAAAACATCTGTAGGCACCAGTGGACTTCTGGTTCTGGACGATCCAGCGGCCGGCCCGGGCCACATTTTTTGGACTTGTTTGAGAGCTGCAAGTGGATGATCCATGGACCGACGACGGACGGATACCTTCTACCATCACGCATCCGTACGAGCAGGGCACATCATAATTCATAGGCGCGGCTGCTGCTGCTGCTGCTACGCGATCGAACAAACGCAAAGTCCCGTAAGAAAACAGTGGAGGATTAAGGGGGCCGTCCGTCCGGGAGCCCCCGGCCGCCGGACGAACTGATATGACAGGGAGGCGACGGTGTCTCCCGTCCAAGGGATCCAAGACGGGCGACAGCATGCCCCTTGGAAGGGCATGGCCGTGGCCCGTGGCGCCAACAACAGCTTTGGCGTCTTCCCGTGCCGACTTCCATGTACCTGTCATCCAGCCATGCATTTCTTTCTAGCTAGCTTGGTCTCTTCACGGGACTGCGGTTTTTGCCGCTAGCAAGACCCTGTGTTCCTGTTGTGTGCTCAAGTAGTCAAGTCTGAACGCGGTCCATGCATATGTATGATACTGTACGCTTGGTCCAGATTCGTGATCTCCTGGATCGATCTTCCTGTCCTCTAGATCGATGCCAGACGCCACAAGCTAGCTATAAGTCCTCCCATTGCTGAATTGTCATGGAGAAAGAATTGAACTGTTGTGTCGACGTTGGGCCCTGCTAGCTAGCTTGCTTATGTCCAACACAAGCGAATTATATATCTACGATTGTTTTATTATGATTCCACTTGCAGCAATCTAGGTTGAAAGATTTTGTCGATCTAAGTTGGTGATGACGCCCTGTTTAGCATGCATGCAGGCTTTCATTGATTGAATCAATTACACATCCAACGATGATATGTGTACTGAAGTTGATTGGAACGAGAACTACTATGCATGAAGAAGATATATACAGACAAATTTTATTTACACCCTGACCCTCTCTAGTCCAAGTTAGTGGGTGTAGCAGATGCATGCATGCTTGCGACCCTCTTGGGTATACGTCTTGCGGTCTTGACTATGAACAGATAGGTGCATCCGTGCATGCATGTATGTACATCTGATCAGAAACAAATATATATACGAGATGTAATTCAGTTATACAGTGGTGGAGCTGTTGATCTTATGCCAGGATGAGGCCGAGGCTGCATACTGTGAAAGTGCAATATATATGTATGACATGTTCATATGGAAGAATTCTCCTGTTCGTGTACACCTATGAACGGAGCATTATATTGCGATTTTTGTATTAGTCGGCGAAACGCACGTTCCAACAGTTCGTCATGTCTGCTCTATTTGTGCTGTAGGCTTGGCTTGGCATGCTGCATATGCATGCCCCGGCCTCTCCGTCTCAGGACCCAGCATAGATGTGATGCCTCACCTGCCAGGTGCATATATCGATCTGACACTAATCAATTTTTTGTCCGAAGCACTGTAGAAGTATTCCAGGGTGTAACAGAGACACTATGAAAATATGATTTTTATTTATCTAATGATAATATTACTTTACTATCATAAATATTTACTATGTTCTGATCTTCTCTAAAATTAGTTAAATTTAAAATATAGTTAGGTTGACTTCAAACAACTCTATAATATTTTTTCGGGTAAGGAAGCATTGTAGATCTGTGTGTTCTCAAGGTACTCTAACCAAATAGCGGTCTTATAGTGGCTGCAACACTAAATAAACTAGAAGATACATCACACGTTACTGCAAATTCTCTTAAAAATTGTTGCAACAATGAGTTAAATTCATCTATATTTTCTTACATCCATTCTTATTAAAATTTGTCAGGGTCTCTTTGGTAACGTATGGGCTTCTTAAAAAACGTTGAAACCATATTTTAGACCAAAAAAAAAAAAAGAAAAGAAAAGAAAAAAGAGGAGTGGGGTGGAGGCTTTGATTTCACCACTTTTGGCTCCAGAGAAGATATTCTTGTACATGCTCTAATAACAAAAACTCTGCCAAAGAAAACCTAAATCTGAATAAAGCAATTATAATAACAGGTTGCTAAGGCAGAGGAGAGGGAGAGGAGAGAAGAGGGAGAGAGAGAGACATGTTCTAAATTTACAACCGGGTTAAACATATAAACCAATAAATTTTGTGAGAGAAATATGTAAGACATGTATCAATAATGAAGAGCCAACTACTTTATAAGTGGATTGAGAGATTGCTAGGCCACGTGTTGTAGACGTCAGACCTACGCCATTTAGAGCAAGAATTATAAGATAATGTAAGCAGGCTGCAAGAGCTTGCACATCATTTTCGTGCTAAGTTAGAAGAGAGAGAAAAGGAGAGAGAAGAGAAGTGTGTTGTTAGTTTACCGCTGAAGCACATGTTACAAGAAACTATGTGAGAGAAAGAGGTGGGCCTAGTAGTCTCTATTTTAGCTAAATTTGGGCTGTTAGTCCAAACCACTCTACATATAGATTTTTGGTTGGCTGTATGTGATGTAACAAAATTATATATAGCCTGTTGATGGACTAAGTTATTATCCTTGCTCTTTTTTTTTGAAATTATTATCCTTGCTCTTATTCATTCATTCATTCATTTCCCAATACATATCTATAAATTAATGGTAGTCGCAGGTTGTTCGCAAGCGACTTGTTGTGTGTCTTGATCGTCCCTCGCTGTGGCTTGCACTAGTGCTTTGCGTGGCAGCCCGGCATGCATATGCATATGCTTGCCCGCTGCCCTTGGGACGAGGGAACACCGGCAGTCGCCGGCAGGAACGTACACTAGTAGGTTGGTGTGTAGTGCAGTATTTGCTGAAAGTGCTGATCGATCGATCCTCCAATGATCCAAATCAATATAATCGGCGGCCGCCGTACGTAGCATATGGGTACCCGCCGTCGTCGTCCGGCCACGGGGCAGCAGCTAGCGTAGGCTACTAGGTCGATCGATTGACCGACGACAAGCGAGAGACGACCGCCTCTCGATCGATCTCGCATTCGTTGTCAGCAAGCAAAGCGCACGCGTCGCCGTTGTCCGTCGTCCGTGCAGTCCATGTGGGATCGCTTGGTGACGTGGGGGGAGGGGCTGATGAGGGCGTCGATCGGCGTGGGCGACGACGACGACGGTGCTGCGGGCTCGGGCGCGTGTATTACTGACCCGGCCGGCCGTCCGACGACATACAGACAGGCCGCCGATGCGGCGGCGGGCGGCGGTGGCGGCCAGGGCGTGCATGCATGCAGTGGCATCGACCGGTCATCGATCCCATCCACCCGTGCATGGCTTTTGTCAACGTGATTTGGCATCTAACGCTGCGCCGGCGATGGGCAGTGCCCACGGACCAGGGGCATCTACAGTAGTCGCCACTAGCCACCGGCCTGCCGCGACGGCGACGGCATGTACTCCAAGCTGTACACAGACCTAGCTAGGCGTATGCCGCGTAGGCCACACTACACCCGGTGCGCCCTTGCATTGCAGAGGTGAATGAAAAACAGATCGGATCAGAGAGGAAAATGTCTCTTCTATACATCCTAATTCACTTTTCTTTGTCAGATTCAGATCGAAACGAATACATGGATGCAGATTTTTCCAGATTTTGTAACAGGTATAATGAAGCAGAATTGAATCGAGAGTCGAGTGACTAATATTTGCATACATAGAGAATTATATGCTTGTTAAGAAATGATTCAGTAAAGAACCAATAACAAAGATAATAATCTTGCATTGTATTCCATGTTGTGCCTGTTATACCGATACAATCAGCACTTAAAAGGTATCTATCTTCACTCATTAATGATAATGATTAGTCAAGTACTCCCTCCATCCAAATTATAAGACGTTTGACTTTTTTGACACTAAGTTTGACCATTCGTCTTATTCAAAAATTTTTACAAAATATTATATCTTTTGTCGTGGCTTGCTTTATTATTAATGATAGTTCTTCAAAAATAATTCAAATTTAGCAATATTTGTATAAATTTTTTGAATAAGACGAATGGTCAAGCTTGAGGACAAAAAAGTCAAACGTGTTATAATTTGGGATGGAGGAAGTTCAACCCAAAAATTTAAACTGATAGGGAGAGGTAGACAATTCACTTATATTCCAACACTAAGTAATAGTACTTTGTAACACTCTCTTCTCCTTAATGAAATACGGGTATGAACCCGCTCGTGAAAAATAATAATTAGCAAACTCTCAATTCAAAATTTAGAACATCAAACAACCACATCACAAAATAAGAATTTCTGAACTAACAAACTTTTTAAGATTGTAAATTCCTCTTGTTTTTAGTCTAGGGAGTGAACTATTGGATATTCTATTCTATATGTACTGGATTTTACCTGCTCCGTATTCTATCCTGTGTTCATACACAATCAAATTCGGATTATCCATATTATATGGATATTAAAACCTAAAAAATTCGAATTTGGATCGAATCGAATGGAAGAATTATCCACGTCAGTTGCACGCCTACGTCGATTGTGCTCTCTCTTTGAGACTTGAGAGGACGTGGATTGTGCTCTCCGTCGCCTTCCCCTGCTCTTCCGTGTCGGCGGGCCGAAACAACCGAGGGAGGACGCGATCCCTGCCCCCTAGACCTTGATGCTTATGTGGGCTGCGTTCAGGCCCAAAACCACCTATATAGAAAGGCTACAAGACGCAAGCCCGTTTCCCTCTTTGTTTCGCCCGCTTCGATTGTTTTGAGAAAGTTTTCATTTTCCAGCCCCGTTAAGAAAGGCATAGTTTGCCTTCTCTCCCCGACCTCGGTCAACCTAAGCTCCTCATCATCAGCCGACGAGCACACAAAAGGCTTGTCGCTGAAAGGATCCCGGCCAGAACGCAGCAAACACTAGTGAGTACTCCAGTGACAAGTCACACTCCACAGCAATAAGGGCATCTCTTCGCTTGAGCACAAAGCAAGCTGAAGATGCAGAGACACGTCGCACGTTGCCCGTCCTTCCCTCGACGGCCCGGCCGGCCGGACGACGTACTAGCATTTTCCCTAGCGGCAAGCAAGCATAGATGCCAAGACTAAACAAGAAGCTAATCAACAAAGGCAGCAACACCGCCACCTCGGCCCACACCGTCACTCCCTCCCTCCAACTCCATACATGGCCACTGCCCACTGCCACTGCGTGCGTGCCTTCTCTACGTTTTCTTCGGAAATTAAAGCGAAAGCGGAGAAGGAGAGCATACATTGATACATGAAAGTACATGCATGGCATGAGCAATTGAGCATCATCCAACACCGCCACCGCCACCGCGGCCGATCCATTCCTTTTGCCTCTTTTCCGCTGCGCCGCCCGGCTTTTAATTTGTAGTTCCCCCGACGCTTTGGAGATCCATGGCCGATCCACACCGCTGTTCCACCAGCTACTCATCCTTTAGCCTCGCGAAAGCCACTCATATAACGGCCCCCACTGCTGCCTGCTGCTGCAATATAGGGACAGGGAGTCAGGGACAGGCGGGCAGCGCCGGCGGCAGCCATGGCGCGCAAGGACAGAGTGCCGCTCGTCAGTAGTGCCGGGCTTGCGGTGGCGTCGCTGCTGCTCCTGCTCTGCGCCACTCGTTGTGGTAAGTAAGTGCGTGCTAGCTGCTGCACTTCACTCATCGAATCAATCATCGTGAAGCAGCGACCGATTCGATCCTCCTCATCACAATGTTGGATTGGATGATCGCTTGCTATTGCTAGGAATGATGACTAAGCGAGGGTTTTTGTTTGTGCATGAATGGAGCAGAAGCGAGGGCCATGGCTGCGGCGGCGAGGCGACTGCAGAGCAGGAGCAGGAGGAGCAGCAGCCCGCTGCTGAACGCGCTGTTCAAGCTCAACTTCATCAGCACGGTGGAGCCACCGCGAGACGCGGGCGACGCCGCGAGCCTCGCCGCGGGTGACACCAACTCGCCGTTCTGCGTCAACCCACCGGAGGCACCGTCGTCCACGACGCCTCCGTCCACGTCGTCCACGCCCTCCACGCCTTCGTTCCCGGGCCAGGCGCCGCCGCTGCCGCCGATCACCCCCGTGCCGCCGACATTTCGAGCCCAGCCCGCCGGAGACCGGTGCCCCGGGTGGAGGCCAGGGGCAGGGCGGTGGTCAAGGCCAGGGCGGAGATCAAGGGCAGGGAGGTGGTCAAGGCCAGGGCGGCGGAGGTCAAGGCCAGGGTGGAAGTGGTGGAGATCAAGGCCAGGGTGGCGGAGGTCAAGGCCAGGGTGGAGGCGGTGGAGATCAAGGCCAGGGAGGAGGAGGAGGTCAAGGCCAGGGAGGAGGAGATCAAGGCCAGGGGAGGTGGTGGTCAAGGCCAGGGAGGCGGAGGTCAAGGCCAGGAAGGCCCACCGGCATCCACGACGCCGGGCACGCCGTTCGGGTCGGTGCCGCCGAGCCCCATCGTCGTGGTGCCGAGCCCGCCGGAATTCGGCCCTGGTCCCGGCTCCGGCTCAGGCAGCGGCTCGGGTTCCGGCGGCGGCGGCGGCAGCGGTGGCGGCGGTGGCGGTGGCGGTGGTGGCGGCGGCGGCGGCGGCCCGTTCCAGCCGCCGATCGTGTACCCACCTCCGCTGGCGCCGCCGATGCCACCCGGCGCCGGGCAGACGCTGTGGTGCGTGGCCAAGCCCACGGTGCCGGACCCCATCATCAAGGATGCCATGGACTACGCGTGCGCCTCCGGCGCCCAGTGCGACTCCATCCTGCCCAGCGGCGCGTGCTACCGCCCCAACACCGTGCTCGCGCACGCCTCCTTCGCGTTCAACAGCTACTGGCAGCAGGCCAAGGCGACCGGCGGCACCTGCGACTTCGGCGGCACAGCCACCATTGTCACCAGTGACCCAAGTAAGTGTCATCATCAGCTCCCTTACCTTCAATGCGATCATCATATCGCCATGGTGGATTTGCTTGCTTTGACTTTTGCTTCATGTCAATCTTGCACGAACTCGAAAATATTGTTTGGGCTTTACTGGTCACTGCCTATCTTGCTCAATGATGCTGTAGTCTGTAGATTGTAGACTACTCTGCTTCTGACTGAACTAGTGCAGTGCTCTGAGGCTCTGACTGAACTGAACTTAGATACTTGCCTTCCAGGATTTGTTTATCCTAGTTTAGTCATATTCCAGGTTTTTAAGGAATCCAAATGTTTAATTTGAAATGCCTTCGCTCAAGCTGGCGTCTTACCTTCTGTTTATCCCTAAAAATGCCCTCCTATTCTTGTTACTTACGTGATTAACCGAACCCTACTGCATTTCCGTAGTAACTTAATTGAGTTGCATTGTAACCGACTAACCATATTATTCATTGTTTCATCTCTGCAGGCTATGATAGGTGCAAATTTGACCTTCTGTGAGGGTGGGTACATAGATATGCAGGAGAACAGACTGCAGATGTGCAAATTTTCCCCAAGTTCATTCGGGGTTATCATTCCTTTTGCTTCTACTAGGCCATGTCACGGCAGATTTTGTAACTAGCTCTTCTTCACTAGTATGGTTTCGAATTTTGTAAGACCAATACTGTGCAAAGGTGAAACTAAAGGTGATTCCTTGACATATTTGATACACAAGCTCTTACTCAGACTGCTGCTTGCCATCTTTTCACTTTCAGCTTTCCCGCCCAATTATTTTAAGTCAAATATGCTAACTTGATGCTCACGCCTACTCCGGGAATCTTTACTCTCTGATGCTAAGTTGTAGTACTATTTTGTTCTATGATGATTGACAAAGCTGACTTCTTTGGATACTAACAAGTTGAGAACTAGCATCTGCAGCGCAGAACTGTGACTAGAAGTATACAGATGACAAGAAAAACCTCAGTTGCGACGACACAACATAATCCTTATTATAAATTCATAACAAGGTAAGTAAAAGCGCAATAAGACAGCTTACTGATCCGCTAGGGCCCTTCACGCCGCCTAGTACGACGATACCGTGTGTGCGGTTTAGTTGCAAAATTCAGAATTTATGTAATAAGACAGGCGTAACTTCAGTAGCTAGGGTCGGACTCGGCGTTTCACTTTCGATGGCCTCTCGCCACCATCGTAAAAACTCCTTTTCTCTTAATGAAAAACAGGCTAAACCCCGATCGCAAAAAGATATAGCATATATCTGAATGCATAACAAAAACAATTTATCTAGAAAATTCAAAACACCTTATAATTTGAAATAGAAGGAGTATTTATGTTATGGGGAAAAGAAAGAAAGAACACGGACAGAGAGCAGATTTTGGTCAGGATGCAGCAAATTCTCGACAAAATCTTGCGAAAGAGTGAATTAACTCTCACCATCAAAGACTCGGGTGTACCTGATACCGTGATCCACAATTCCACATACAACATAACTGTACCTTCACCGATCTACATCAGCCCAGTTACAAACTTACATTTATCTTAAGCTTGCCGCAGCTCCTTCTGATCCATATGAACATGATAAATTACAAGAGATCCTCACTTCCTTGATGAACTAGACAAAAACAAACTAGCACTATTTTGAACTGTGAGTGGCTCGTTGATAACAGCATTCACTGCACTGACCATTTCCTTTGGGGAACTAAATCCATCAGTCTGAAAGTAGAACAAATGAAGTATCTTACACATCTTCCAGAAGAGCTCCTTGCATGGCCTAGGAACAGGGCTTTCTTTCCTGAGAACCAATCTTAGCAACTCTCTCCTAGAGACGTCTATGGACTTCTGGATTGACTTTTTAGCGGCTTCTATGGACATAGAACCACCACTGTGGAGGACAAGTAGAGAAACACTATTCAGCTTCCCCTGGTTACCTTCCCTCTGCAGCCATGGACCAATGGTTTTGTAAGAATCATCCAGTTGCAAGCTTATAGTGAACATAAATCATGGTTTAACAGTACTCTTGTCAAGCATAATAGCCATAATCAGAAACAGAACATTATGATAAATCTTAATTTTTGTAAAGAGGTCCAGCCTTTCAGAACCTTTGGTAGCACTTCTAATCTCACAAAGTTCAGAAATCAAAAAGAAAATTTGAGTTTAATAATGGTATGTGAATTCTCATAGCATAAAGTGAGAAAATATGGAAAATTTCAAGCAGATATGCTATCATGACTTTTATGTGTAAAGGGGTTCTAACACCTCGAAACCTTGGTTGTCATTGAGGAGCCTCCCACAAGTGCTCATTAGCCAAAATAATTTATCGTACTCTTCATCTTTGACAGCATGCTCTAATAGCTCTTGCCCTACAAAATACAATGTTGGGAGAACAATTGGGCCCAGTGCAAATGAGACGACAGCATTTGTCATGTATTCTTCAACTGTTGGCACATATTGGCTTCTCTGCCATTCTGCCTCGATCATCATAGACCTCAATAAATCCAGCCACTGCAAATGTGTTCCAAGTTGTCAGTGCTGAACATAACCTAATGCAAGATTATTGGGACATGCATCAGGCTTACTGTTTCCACTAGGTTCTTTGTAACATCACGGCCTTGTGCTGCAGAAGCCATTGCTCCAAGATGGTTCACTGTTGTATAAATAGCAGAAAATACTATTTTCACCTGCTCCGAGTAGAACTCAACTGCATGGTGCGCATGCCATCTATGAAAACCATCAGCCAAAAATGGGAGATTAATTAGGCAAGCATAAGCAATCAGCGTTACTTCATAAAGAGTAGACATACTTCTCAACTAGTGCTATCAGGTTTTCTAATTCTTCCTTTGATCCTCCAACATCGAAGAAGTCATCAACCACAGTTGTGAGAACACCATTTTTTGCCCATGACATGCGAGCGTCAGACAATTCAGAAGAAAATATGGTTGCAGCAGCAGATAGATAGCAATATGTCAGTTTCTGCCGAGCAAACTGTAGCTGGTCCAGCTTGTTCTCCTTCACCCAACTGTTACAACAAATTTAAGAAATTCATCTAAGGGAGAAAATTTAAAAGACAAGTATATGACATTTGTATTACCTATCAAGATGCTGAAGTTCATCCTGGTAAACATATTGAGAGAAACTGAAATCTTCGACAGCCAAATCTACAAATTCTTGATTGATACAAAATGACCTGATACAACAGGGTGCATAACATGATGGAACACAGCCAACCAGGCAATTGTGATTGATTGAATAATCAGAGGAGGTTTACATATATATAGCCCAAAGGGCCAGCCAGCCTGGAAGAGGTGGCACATATCTAGAGGAGATTAATGCATACATAGGAGAGCCCAAAGGGCCTAAGCCAGCCAATAGATGGTGGCACAATAACAGAGGAAGTAAATACTCTAACACCCCCCCGCAGTCGGAGCGTCGGTAGCACAAACGTTCAGACTGGAGCGAAACTCCATGAAAACAGCCGAAGGGAGCCCCTTGGTGAAGACATCAGCGAACTGTGACGTGGTGGGGACGTGGAGAACACGGACAGCCCCAACGGCAACCCGTTCGCGGACGAAGTGGAGGTCAATTTCCACGTGCTTGGTGCGCTGGTGCTGGATGGGGTTGGTGGAGAGGTAGACGGCGCTGACGTTGTCGCAGTAGACGAGGCAGGCGGACTGCAGCGGCTGGTGCAGTTCCTGCAGTAGTTGGCGCAGCCAGGTTGCCTCAGCAACACCGTTGGCGACAGCCCGGTACTCGGCCTCGGCGCTGGACCGAGAGACGGTAGGTTGGCGCTTGGAGGACCAAGACATGAGGCTGCTGCCGAGGAAGACGGCATACCCGGAGGTGGAGCGACGGGTGTCGGGGCAGCCAGCCCAGTCGGCGTCGGTGTAGACGGTGAGTTGCGTTGGAGGAGACCGGGGAATGACAAGACCATGGCTGATGGTGCCTTGTAGATAGCGGAGAATGCGCTTGGCAGCAACCAGGTGGGTCTCCCGGGGATCATGCATGTGAAGACAAACTTGCTGAACTGCGTAGGCGATGTCAGGCCGGGTGAATGTGAGGTACTGAAGAGCACCTACAAGGCTGCGGTAGGCGGTAGGATCAGCCACAGAGGGACCATCATCAGCAGCAATCTTGGCACAAGTGTCAACCGGTGTTGTACATGGTTTGCAATCGCTCATTCCATGGCGAGCAAGAATGTCCAGGGTGTACTGCCGCTGGGAAAGAAAGAGGGAGTCTCTGCGATGCTGAACAGCCACACCAAGGAAGTGATGTAGGGGACCGAGATCTTTCATAGCAAACTCATTCTTCAGTGCAGCAATAATTCGGTGAAGGAGCTGCTGAGAGGAGGCAGTGAGCACAATGTCGTCCACATAGAGGAGCAAGTAAGCTGTCTCGGTTCCACGGCGATAAATGAATAGAGAGGTGTCCGACTTAGCTTCAGTGAAACCCAAGGACAGCAGGTGAGAAGCAAACCGGGTGTGCCAAGCGCGAGGAGCCTGCTTGAGACCGTAGAGGGACTTGTTGAGCCGACAAACATGTCCAGGAAGAGCAGGATCAACAAACCCGGTGGGCTGAGAACAGTACACCGTTTCGGACAGAATCCCGTGGAGGAAAGCGTTCTTCACATCAAGTTGATGAATAGGCCAGTCCCGGGAGTGAGCCAAGGTGAGGACAGTGCGGACAGTGGCCGGCTTGACGACCGGGCTGAATGTCTCATCATAGTCAACTCCAGGTCGCTGTGTAAATCCGCGAAGAACCCAGCGAGCTTTGTATCTGTCCAGGGAGCCATCGGCATGGAACTTATGCTTGAATATCCATTTCCCAGTGACCACATTGGCTTGGGGAGGTCGAGGAATGAGATCCCAAGTGTGGTTGTCTTTCAGAGCAGCAAATTCATCTTCCATGGCCTGACGCCAATGGGGATCAGCAAGGGCATCCCTGCAGGACCGTGGCAGTGGTGACAACGCCTCAGCGTGAAGAGCGAGGCGGGGTTGTCGATAGCCGATCTTCCCACGGGTTGCCATTCCATGAGTGTTGGCAACCGGCGGGATAGGAACTGCGCCTGTGGGAAGAGGGGAATCTTGCTTGACGAAGCGCGGTGGGGACGGAACCATGCTGGAGCGTCGAGGAGGAGGCCGTGGGGGGGCGCTGGTGGTGAGCCAGCGACCGGCGACGAGGTGGCAGCAGGGGCACGTCGAGTATAGACGTGCACGACGGGCGGCCTGGTGCATGTTGGAGCAGCAGGCGGCTGTACAGGTGGCTGGGGAAGCAGCTGTACAGGAGGCGTCGGTGAAGGGGGCGTCTGAACCGGAGGAGCTGCCGATAGGGGCAGCACTGGTGGTGCCGAGACCTGAGGGGCCGCGGCAAACCCAGGTGGGGGACCTAGCGAGGCCCCAGACGAGCTGGGCGCGAGAGGTGGCAGGATGCCAGCCGCCCCAGAAGTACCTGCAGGAGAGAAAGAAACTAGCAGCGGGTCGTCATCAGTTAGAAAGTCGAGCTCGGCAGGAGGAGGGTGAGCCCGATGAGTGGAGAAGGGAAACGATGTCTCATCAAAGACAACATGCCAAGAGATAATGACCCGATTCGAGGCAATGTCGAGGCATTTGTAGCCTTTGTGGTCAGGAGAGTATCCGAGAAAGGCGCATAGGGAGGAGCGGGGAGCAAGCTTGTGTGGGGTGGTGGCGGTGAGGTTGGGGTAACATGTGCAGCCGAAGGTCCGGAGATCATGATAGGAGGGCTGGGACCCATGGAGAGCAAAGAAGGGAGTGCTCATGTTGAGGGTCTTGGTGGGGAGGCGGTTCAGCAGGTGTGTGGCTGTAGCAAGTGCATCAGCCCAATAGGAGGGGGGCATGGAAGCTTGGAACAGCAGGGTGCGAATGACGTTGTTGGTGGTGCGGATGCTGCGTTCAGCCTTGCCATTCTGTTGGGAGGTATAAGGGCAGGACATGCGAAGGGTAACCCCTGCAGCAAGAAAGAAAGCACGAGAAGCGGAGTTGTCAAACTCCCGCCCATTGTCACATTGTACAGACTTGATGGTACAGCCGAACTGTGTGTGCACATAATTGAAGAAATTGGAGAGGGTGGGGAAAGTATCGGACTTTAGGCGAAGAGGAAAAGTCCAAAGGAAATGAGAGCAGTCATCCAGTATAACAAGATAATACTTAAAACCAGATATGCTCATAATAGGCGATGTCCATAGATCACAATGGATTACATCGAAATTTTTGGACGCACGCGACAAGGAATTAGAAAAAGGTAAACGGACATGACGCCCGAGTTGACACGCATGACAAAGAGAGTCGTCCTCGGCCTTGCTGCAGGCGATGGAGGAAGACCGAACAAGACTCTGAAGAGCAGCCTTGCCGGGGTGACCAAGTCGTCGATGCCAAGTAGTCGGTGAGGGTGTTGCCACAAGGATGCAGGGACCAGTAGGAGAAGATGGCAGCTAGAGGGTGTAAAGGGGCCCTGTGCTGTCACATCGAAGAAGGACGTTCCTGGTATGCAGATCCTTCACAGAAATACCAGAAGGGTCAAATTCAACTGAAACACGGTTATCAGTAGTAAATTGACGAACAGAAAGGAGGTTCTGAATAATTCCCGGGGCAACAAGAACATTATTTAGACGAAAAGGACCAGGAATAGTAGAGTAACCGGTGCCAACAACAGGGAGTGTGGCACCGTTGCCCACGATGATGGAAGAGGAAAAAGAAGAGGATGGCGACATGGTGACCATACCAGGGTTGGAGGCAATGTGCGAGGTGGCACCGGAGTCGACAACCCAGTCCGAGGTGCTCGGTGGAGGGTTGAGGGAGACGGTGCTGAAGGCGCCGGCGAGGGATTGAGTATCCCATGACGATGGCGACCACATAGAAGGGGGCGCCTGTGGCGCAGGAGACCAGGTCGGAGGAGACGCCTGCGGGGGCGCCGGGTACAGGCCATGGCCGGCCATCGGGGCCTGCTGTGCGCCATGGCTGGCCAGCAGGGCTTGCTGCGCGCCAGTGGCTGGCCAGCAGGGCTTGTTGCGCGCCGACGGGGGTGGAGGGCCACGGGAACCACCGGGTTGGAGCCAAGGCCACATGTGAATGGACCCAGTCCAAGGATTGAAGATGGAGGGCCATTGGGAGCCTCCGGGTGGGCCGCTTGGACCCCCCCCCTGTCCACCGCGGACTGCTCCTGGCCGTGGCCTCCACGGGCGGGCGGGCGACCGCGGTTGCCTCCAGACGAGGCCCCCCGGCCGGGCTGAGGGAGGGCGTGGGGGGAGCAGGTCCGGGAGGTGGCGCGGATGTGGGCGGCTTGCTGGTCGAGGAAGTGACGAGGGCCGACGGTGGTGCCGAGGGAGTTGCCATGTTAAGTTCAGCAAGGCGCAGATCAGCCCGCACGTCGGCGAAGGACGGAAAGGGCTTCTGGCGAGTGATGAACTGGGCCATGAACTGAAAACGTTCATTGAGGCCGCGCAGAGTGTTCAGCACCAAGGTACGGTCATTGACGGGCTCGCCAAGGTCAGCGAGGGCGTCTGCCATACCCTTCATCTTGCGGCAGAAGTCGTCGATGGAGAGGGCGCCCGGGCGAGGTTGCGGAAGTCGGCATCGAAAGCAGCATAGCGGGATTCGCGGTTGTTCAGAACCGCTGCTCGAGTCAAGCCAGGCAGCCCGAGCCGTGACCCCGCCGGGCTCGTGGATGACGCCCAAAGAAGTCGGGGAGATGGTGTTGAAGAGCCGGGACACGACCACGCCGCCCATGCGTGGCCAAGCCGGATCAGCGAGGCGAGGAACGCCGCTGAGGACATGATCTTTCAGGGCTAAGCGGCCGAGGATGAGGAGGACATAGCCGCGCCACTTGGAGTAGTTGGAGGGACTGCAGGTCAAGAACGATTGGGATCAAGTTCTTGATGTTTTGGACTGCAGCAGCCTGGCTGTGCAGGCGGGCAATGGCCCTCGCTTCAGAGTTGACGGGGTGATCGTCGCCGCTCACGGTGGAGTCGCCCCGGAGGGGGTCGCCACGGAGGCGCCGCGGAGGGCGGCGGCCGCTGCTCTGTGGCGTCGGTTTGCGCGCCTCGATCAAGGGCGGCGGCGGCAAAGACGGACGCCGCCCTGGGCGGCGGCGGCGGTAGACTTGAGGAGGGTGGCCTCGCCCCTCGAAGCCGCTGGCTGCGGGCGCTGTTGGTGGAGCGCAGGAGAGGGCTTCGTCTTCCGTGGACTTGGCGGCGGCCGTGGCCTCATCGCGGAGCTGAGCCGAGGAGGCGGCCGTCACGCCGCCGGGCCGGGCGGAGGAGTAGCCGCCATGGGGGGGTGGGCGGGCGGGCGAGGCGGCGCGCGCCAATCGAGTCGGCGGGGTCGAGGGGGCCGAGGGGCGGGCGGGCGCCGAGGGGAAGGGGGCGCGGGCGCCCGGGGAAGGGGTGCGGAAGAGGTGGGGTGGGGACCGAAATTAGCGTGATACCATGATGGAACACAGCCAACAGGGCAATTGTGATTGATTGAATAATCAGAGGAGGTTTACATATATATAGCCCAAAGGGCCAGCCAGCCTGGAAGAGGTGGCACATATCTAGAGGAGATTAATGCATACATAGGAGAGCCCAAAGGGCCTAAGCCAGCCAATAGATGGTGGCACAATAACAGAGGAAGTAAATACTCTAACAGTACTCAGCATCTAAAGTACACAAATTTGATGAGATGTGTTTCAGCAAAATTAGAATCTTACGAGGATTTTGTTGTTAGCATCAGAGGACCCCAAACATCAAAATGTTCGATGTTTCTCTTGTGTTCTAGACGCTCCAGTGTAGCATAAAAGGGAAACTTAACAGCATACTCCATCTGAAATCACAAAACACAAAATTAAACATAAACTGAACCTCCCAAATGAAAATGAGAATTTAAAATTTTATGCAGCACCTCTCCAAAAATCAGGTCCTTTTGCACCCTACTAGAGCACAACTTATCCTTCAATAAGTTGCCAGACCAGGATCCTATGCCATCTAAGATCAAATCATTTTCTGATAAGCTGACTTTTGAAGCCTTGTACAATTCCAGTAGGGATTTTGTATCATTTAAATATCCTTGTAGTGAATCATGAAAAGTGGAAGGTCCAGCAACATGAGACAGCTCATCTGATGTAAATTAACGCATTAGTTGGCCTAAGTCAAAGAAAAAACTAATGCTGTCTGGAATTCTAGATTTGTGAGTTCTGAGTACCTGAGGAAACATCGTAACCATTCATCCTCAAAAGGCGAAATGCCATTGCACATGTTGCTATGTCCATCGTGATTTCCTCATCTCTCTGTAACCAGCAACTGGAAGCTGGATATAGTCACATATATAAGTTACTAAAGGAAGACATAAAATTTTCAAACTAGACAATTACCTATATGCCATGTCCAGGATGCTTTCTATTTCACTGACAAAGTGCTGAGAAATTCCCATTTTTTCAAGCGCATCCACCATTGAAAGCTGACAATGTATTTTTAAAGGATACATTGCTGGTACTGCAAAAGCCTAATGCCATTAGGTATTAACCAATAGTCCAAATGCTAGAATGATTATGAGAACAAATAGTACAGCTACACACCTGCACTGCCAAATTCACTGACAAGCAAATTTAGGTATTGAAGGGCTTGATCATTGTATTTGTGGATTAATGCAACAGCAGTTGTGGAAGGAGAGCTGAACAATGATCCATTCTTCCTCTGGAACTTCATAACTTCACCCCAGTCCAGCATATTTCCTAATCCTTCTGTGATATAAGCCATATATGCTTTTCTTCCAGAAGAATTGTCCACAGCCTGTCTAAATTAAATCAACTATCAGGACTTTCAGTACATTATTCACAAGCTCATGTCAAATTCTGAATTAATCATTAAGACAAAATGAACAACATCAGGAGCACCCCTTTCCAGCAACATTATGGTCATCTGACAAATCAATGCAAACTCCTTTAATGTTTCAAAAACAAGGAAAATAATTAGAATTTCTGTTCGTACAATAAATCCATCTATACCAATAACTCAATAAAACAGGTCTTCCCAGATATGCAAGCACATAGGAAATACAAGATGAACTTTCATGCCAGGATAAGTCATCGACAAACCTTTTCAATTCTATCTCCCGAAGGTGAAGAACCCCAAAGACATCAGTTTGTCTTATAGGAATTTCTAAACCCATATCAATGGCGAGGCTAAGTAAACCAGGAAAAGTGATGTTGAAACCTATAGGAGAAGTGACCTGCTTGTCCGTAGCAACAGAGAAATTCCTCCCAATGAAATGCAGTCCTGTTCAAAACACAAAAGGAAAAAAAGTTACGGGTCAGCATCAATTTTCACTGAAATAAAAAATACCTTCAAATCTCTCTCGATAAACCTTACCTCTCCACATGTTCTCTCTGCCAACATTCCATCTCTTCAACGCAAGAACACATGCCAACGTGGATAGGAGAACATCCTTGTTGACTGAGGAGCCAGATTGGTTGACACCCCAAGATCCATCATCCTTCTGGTTCTGCAATATCCACTCAACACATTGTGGGAAGCGGGGAATCTGATGAGAGCCCCGCATTGGTACCATAGAAACCCAGGCTGTGTCGTATGAAGAAGGTGGCAATTGGGGCCTCCGGAGCTGATTCCTTATTCTAGTCTCCAGTTCCTCCCTATGCTGCAATTTATTAGCAATGCTAGTTTTATTTAATAGAAACCCACAGCAAACTGCACACATATAATAATCAACAATGAGGCTCGTACCATGTTTGACAGGCTTATGTTTTTGCAACCAACCGCCTCTCGGCATATGCTGTTCGAAGAAAGGACAGATAGCAATTAGGATACCAGTCGTGGAAGACTAGTCGCAGGCTTAAAAAGAACACGAAGTAAAATCCTGCCCTTTGCAACTTGGAAATGAGTGTCTAATAAATGATACTCCTTCTATCCTAAATTATAAGTCATTCCAACTTTCTTAAAGAGTCAAAGCATCTCAGCTTGACCAAATTTGTATCAAAGCATCTCAAATTTAACCAAATTTATATAATAAAGTAATGACTTTTATGATACCAAAATAATTATCATTACATGCTTCATTAATTATATTTTTATATGATGTCATAAATGCTTATGATTCTCTTTATAATTTTGGTCAAACTTGAGATGATTTAAAGTTTGAATGAAGTAATTTGGAACGGAAGGGGTATTAATATAACAAGAAAAAACAGTATCCTTTCTGGCTTAACCAAACATCTCCGTCGAAGGCGACAGAAACTACGACAAATAACACCTCTTCCCCAAACTGTTATTACGGGACGGCATCGCCACTGTGGGATGCCAACAGATGGAACCAAGAAGACGGCGTGGACGTACCTCTAGCGACCCCGGGAAGAGATGTTCTGCCTCTGCTCGATCGCACCGGAACCACCCCGCAAGGTGAGCAGCCGGCTGGGGCTGCGGCGGCCGTAAGGTTGGGCATCGGGTCCAGCGAAACCACCCTGGGGAAAAAATTGCTGGGAGCCAATTCCTGTGGCGTCGATCGAGACGGACTTGGCGCACTGAAGAAGAAGAAGAACCTGATCGGCAAGTTTGAGTTTTTTGTTATTATAGGAATGTACCACGCATGACATGAATCCGAAGATCTGGGAAACGGTCGCCCGCACCCATCCTCATCAGAAATAGAAAGAACCAACCAAGCTAGTATAGGTGTTACCGTGTTACTCACCAGCAGAGCAAGAAGGCAATCGGCCGTCGGCGGCTGGGGACGGGGAGAGGAGAACCTCGGTGGGTGGGACTGGAACTGGGACTGGGAGGAGCCGAGAAGAACTGGCTTGGTGCGTCCGGTCGCCGACGAGGGAGTCAGGCAATCAGCTGGCGAAGAAGAAGAGGCGAGCAGAGGCGGCGGAGGAGAAAGCGTTCGAATCGGGCCCCCCGGCGTGCGCTGTGACTGTGAGCCCCGCCCTTTTAGTTGTTGCTGTGAGCATCTTTCCCCCTTTCTTTTAGGATTAAGTCTACTTTTGGCCCATGAACTATTGATCGAGTCTAATTTTAGCCCTCAACTCTGAAACCGTCTAATTTTCACCCTTAACTGTCAAAACCGTTCACTTTTGGCACCTAAGAGCGGTTTTGACCGGAGTTGAGCGGTTTTGCATGGCACTGTAGCGTTGCTGACGTCAGCGATGATGTCAAGACTTCTTTTTAATTTCTGAAATTGATATCTTTTTATTCGAGCTCCAAATATAGCAAATAATATATCAATTTTGATCGTCTCGACGAGCTCTTTGCAATGGTGTATTCCGTTTTGTTGTTTGAGATAATTTTATTTTATGAAAAAATAAATACTTATACAATCTGGACCTGAGCACTAAAAGCATGTGTGTGTATATATTATTATATACTCATGAGTATCGTCCTGTCAATCTGGACCTGAGCACTTTTCCGTGCACTGAATCTACTACTGCTAGTCATGCATGATGCCTGGGCTAATCCGGTTAGCTATAAAAGAAGTTGTGTTTAAAAAAAGGACGACTGCAGTAGGCACTGCTCTGCCGTCAACTTGGATCGGATCCACCTGTGAAATGAAAAGAGGTGTTGAGCGCACATCACCGAATCACGGTCACACTAAACACGCCAGCTAGAGCGCACATCACAGAACGGAATCACGTCACTCCAGTCTGTCCCGTTGTCGTGCTCGTACGTGCTACGCCCAACAAGACGAGACCGGCCACAAGAATCGCCTGGCCCGATTGGTGATACGTCGCTCGTACCACGACGCCAACCAAGAGTACCGCCCCCTCTGGCCTGGCCGCATGCATGCATGGCTCAGGTGAAAAAAGGCGACACGAGCGGGCGCGCGGACGGACGGACGGGCCGTGCGGCACGGCCCGGTGCGCGCGCGGGACAGTTCCTTCCGGCGCTGTGGAGCTGGCGCCAGCCACCCCGCGCTGCCCCCGGATCGCCCTCCAAAGACACCAGGCACAGGCGTGGCGTCCACCATCGGGGGCGACGGACGTCTGGCCGGCGAGACGCGGCCGTTCCGGCTCCGGCGTTGCCTTGCCCCCCCGTCACGGGATTCGCCCGGACCACATGTAACGTAACAGTTGCGTACGCCCCCGCCACAGGCTCCGTCGCGTCGTCCCCGTGGCCCTTGCCTCGCTGTCCCGCACGTGGTCGCTCCCCCGCTCTGCCCCTTTCCTCGCCGACGCCGGGGCCCCACGCCACGTCTCCCCACCTGTCGGCGAGGCTGCCACGCCCGGTGCGGGGCCCTACCCGCAGCGGGGCGGCTCTCCTCCGCCTCCTACTTTAAGCAGTGCAGTCGCAGTAGCATTACCCCTCCTCTCCCGGCGCTAACACAACCCCCGCTCGTGTACTGCTGCTACTCTAATTAGTCTCTACTTGACCACTGCAGCTCGTGAGGGATTCGATTCGATTCGTTTCGTTTCGTTAGGGGTGGACGGACGGACGGACGGGTGGGGGGGGGGTGGGGGGGGGGGGGAGTAGAGAAGGCGAGACAGACAGGGGACGCGGCGTGTGGCATTGTTTCGGGGCCGACACAAAGATCGGGGCTAGAAATATTTATTTTTTCATAAAATAAAATTATCTCAAACAACAAAACGGAGTACACCATTGCAAAGAGCTCGTCGAGACGATCAAAATTGATATATTATTTGCTATATTTGGAGCTCCAAATAAAAAGATATCAATTTCGCAAATTAAAAAGAAGTGCTGACATCATCGCTGACGTCAGCAACGCTACAGTGCCATGCAAAAACCGCTCAACCCCGGTCAAAACCGCTCCCAGGTGCCAAAAGTGAACGGTTTTGACAGTTGAGGTTGAAAATTAGACGGTTTCAGAGTTGAGGGCTAAAATTAGACTCGACCAATAGTTCGGGGCCAAAAAGTGGACTTAATCCTTTCTTTTTATAATGAGTACTCCTACTCCTATGTTTTTGGCGGTATTGTACGTACTCGTATTGGTGAGTTGACTCCGGAGGGGAACCATTGACGGTGGTGTCCGTTGCGAGATCCTCCCAAGTCTAGCTTTGTCCCTGTCTGCCGATCTGGGAAGGAAAACAAGGAAAAAAAACAAAAAGGTCGATGTTTTTACCTGCAAATCTCTACTATCTCAATTGGAGCAGACGCCAGACAGCAGTCAGCAGAGAGGAACAGGAACCAACCTGAAGGGGGGCGCTCCTGCGTTCCTGGAACGGCCGTTCCGACGCCGTGGTACATCGATGGTTCGACGCTGGGGAGTGGGGACGCGAATTGGGACAACGATCCAAAGCACACTAGATCGGCAACACCGGACATCCCAATGCAAAGCGGAGCTGCCTGCGGAAATCGAACTGGCGGCGCTGCTCTGGAGCTGGGCAGCTGCGCGGCGCTGGGGCCAGGTGCCGGCGGGCTGCGCTGGAGCCGGGTGCTAGCGGCAGGTGGCGGGGCGGCGCCGGTATCATCCTAACGCAAGGTCATTGCAGATGTGCCTGCAATCCATACAATCTAAATCGTTGTACAGTAGTAAACATTTATATAAATATATAAATGTTCTGGGATCACGATCCTCAATACTCCCTCTGTCCCGAAATTATTGTCGTTTTAGCTCTTTCATAGGTTCACCGATGATTCCTTGAACGTGGACAGCTCTTCATCCAAATACCTGTCAGACCAGTTGAATGTGGATGTTTGAAATGGTACCCCCGACGACAATTAATGCGGGACGGAGGGAATATGTTACATGTTTATTATCATCCCACTTATCCAAGATCAATGTTCCTACCTTCAAACCGATCGTCCCAAAGAGATACACCCATTTTAGGAATTGGAAACTTAAAGTTGGTGTCTCAAGTGTGTGATTTGTGGGGAGAGAGAACAACATTTCACGCCCTCGCTAGGAAACGATGCTGCTAGTCTTTAAGCCCCACAGCACTACTCTACGTTTCCACTCTTATCAATTGTGATCCCTGGGTCAGCTATGTTTGAAAGGTTGTGACCATTAATCAAGCATAGCAAACCAACCTAAAAATAGTAACCAACAATAATAGCAAAGACCAGTATATTCTTACTCCCATCGTCCCTATTTTTTAATAACGCTTAAGAATCGCCATTGCAGGTGACTTCAGGAATGAAAGAAGATTGATTGAGCAAAGGTGCAGTGCATTCCGTGGAGGGAGGCTAGCAATACCGCCATTCTGGTTGTACACGTGCTTTGGGGGATTTTTGGCCCCTGTTTGTTTGGGGCAGCTTCTAGGGCTATGACTGTAAAAAAAAACCTTCTATATTTTTTTTAACTGAGAGCCAGAACTCCTGCCGTTTCTTTAAGAAAAAAAATTCTCAGGATGCATGGACTTTTTCAGTTCTGCACAACGAGAACAACAAATAGAAAAGATGATTCAATGATAGTTTCCATTTCAGAGCTCCATCATCAGACCTTGAAATGAAATACAACAAAGTAGGCAAGGGACGCGCCCCTACTGTGCGATTTATTAAAGAGTTCTTAAAAAAAAAAAAAAAAAAAAAAAAAAAAGGAGCAGCGGCAGAGAGGAACAAAGTCGGCACATCGGCACAGACACACGAGTTCTTGTACAGACCTGTGTTAGTACAGCGAATGAGATTCACATCAGCCTATCGGACCATCATCGGTAGTTTTTTTCCTGCATCGGCCCAGTTGCAAGGCCCGACAGCGATAGCAACCGAGATGCTTCAGGGGAAGAATGTAGCGGCTCCGTGATCACCGCGTTTACTTCGGCGATCTTCGCCACCGGCGAGCTGAATGCATCAGTCTTGGAGTAGAAGAAGTAGCACACCTTGCACATCTTCCAGAACAGCTCCTTGCAGGGCCGAGGGACACCGCCTTCTTTCCTGAGAACCAAACGCAGCAGCTCTCTCCTGCAGCCATCGATGGGGCTCTGCATCTTCCTTCGAGCCTCCTCTGTGGACATGGAACCGCCGCTGTGAACAACAAGCAGCGAAACAATGTTCACCTTGCCCTCGCTGCATTCTCTCTGCAACACCAAATCGGCTGTATGAATGCAATTGCCATCATCCTTCAATAACAAAGCTTGCACTAGGGTAGATCGGCATTTTGTCTTGGGTTCTTAGCCTGTTACTAAGGTTATAAATGTAATCTTCCTCAAACTTTGCAGTCAAATTGTGCCCCCCTCCCTTTTCTTTTATGACGTGTGCACTCATTTCCATATTCAAACTTTAAAAACTTCTAATATCATTGGATTCATATTTGGAAGCTCTTTCATATGGTGTTCATCTTAGAGCAAGGTTAAAAATACAGTCCACTGCTGGCTATATGTAAACTTATAGCCAATCTGTCAACCCACTCAATAGTAGTTTTCTCATCTATAGACCCACTTACTTCTCTCTCAAAAAAATTGTTCTTGTGCATAAGCAAGCTATTAACTTATAACTCATTTCTTTTCTCTCCTCTCCTTTTTTTTCTCCACCTCAACATGTAGCACACATATAGTTCTTTATTATACTTGCTTTATAGGCATGAAATATACAACGTTGGAGAACGCGTTATAAAAAAAACAACGTTGGAGAACGCATCAAGTCAAACTGCACTTTAGAGGGAGCAATGGCAGAGACTGAAAATGGACACTAGTTTTTTTTTTTTTTTTTTTTTTTTCCAGATCGACACAGTTCAAATATCAGTGCAGCAAACTTTTCATATATATATATAGATACTAAAGCGTACTTCTTGGCTTAGAATGCCATGTATAACTTGAACAGAGGTTAGTTGTAGAGATGAAGCATTGAAGCTCAATAATATTCATCTTTACAATAGACACAAAAGAATAGTAGTAATATATACCTGGTCGGATTGAACATCATTCAGGAGACGCCCACATGTGCTCATTAGCCTAAACAATTCACTGTACTCTGGATCTCTAACAACAGCCTCTGAAATCTTTGGCCCAACGAAATACAGTGCCGGTAGTACAATGGGGCCTAATGCAAATGTTAAAGATGCATTTTCCATGTATTCCTCTGTTGTTGGCACGTATTTGTTCATCTTCCAATATACCTCAGTCATCATAGACCTCAGCAGATCCAACCACTGCAGTTAGGTCATTCAACTTTTCAATACTCGGAATTGTAAAAGGAACCTAACGGTAGCAAAGCAATCGCGCACGAAACTTACTATTTCCACCAGGTGTTTTGTGACATCGCGGTTCTGCAACTCAGAAGCCTTTACTCCAAGCTCATTAACTGTATTGTAGATAGCACAAAATACTATCTCTACTTGTTCAGAATAGTATCCGATTTTGCCATGGTCATCCCACCTATATATGAAAATCAGAAAAAGCAGATAATCTTTTAACTATTACAATAAGAAACCATCATTGCTTAAGTAAGTCTGAGCAAATAGGAAAGAAAGTCGTCACTCGTCAGTGTAAATAATGAGAAGTTGAGAACCATACATCTCGACCAATGCTATAAGATTTTCTAGTTCTTCTTGTGATCCTCCCATATCAAAGAAGTCATCTACAACAGTTATGAGCACACCATTTTTGACCCAAGAAATGCGAGCATCGGACAGCTCTTGTGGGAATATGGTGCCAGCCGCAGACAGGTGGAAATATGCCACCTTTTGCCTTGCATACGGCAACTGGTCCAGCCTGCTTTCTTTCACCCATCTGTAGCAAAGCATGGTGAATTTTCTCATCTTTGTTTGTGTGCGTCTATATAAAGATAACGACAGGGGATGGCCATCAGGCATATATACCTAACGAGGCCCTGAAGTTCTAGCTGGTAAAAGGACTGAGAGGTACTGAAGTCTGTTACAGCCAAAGCTAATATATCTTCATGGGTAGTATGACAAGGCGCCGGCCTGTATCAGCAATATGTTAGGTATTCAGGCATCGACGTTTCAGTCAGATTTCCATGCTATATATGTGGTCATGTGGACTGAGTCTTACAGGCATACTGTTTTTAGCATCTGACGGCCTGTAGCAGCAAAACGTTCGATGTTCCTCCTGTGGTCTAGGCGATCCAATGTGGCGTAGAAGGGACAGTCTAGAGCATGCCCCACCTAAGAATGAGCACAGCACATCATTAGGCATAACATAAGTGTGGAAGTAGTTGCAAACGTAGAGGCATCACTCACTAGTACAGTATACCTCTCTAAGGAGTGGAGTTGTTTGCACATCGTCACTGGATCTTAGTTGTTCCTTCAGTAACGAACCTGACCAAGAGCCTATCATATCCAGGATAAAATCATCTTCTGAAATAGTGATCTCTGAAGCCTTGTGTAGTTCTAACAAAGCACATGTATCACTTGAATATCTTTCTTGGGAGGTAAAAGTTTCAACGACATGAGACAGGTCATCTGCACACGTTTTTTTCCAGGTGGGTTAGCGTTTCGAAAATGGAAGCCATTAAACATATCAAGGATCGAAGGAATAAGTGAGCATTGAAGAATGTCCAGCATAGAAAATACCGGAAGAAACATCATATCCATTCATTCGGAGAAGACGAAATGCCATCGCACATGTTTCAATGTGCAGCATAATTTCCTCATCTCTCTGTAACCAGCGGCTGTAGAAACTTGCTGGTGTCAGTGATATGAAGCTGCTAATTAATTAAAAGATGTTCTAATTATTACTCGAGACGAGAGACTACCTGTATGTCATGTCTAGGACGCTCTTGACCTCACGGGCAAAATGATGAGAAATTCCCATCTTCTCGAGAATATCCACCATGGAGAGTTGGCAGTGCAAACCTTTTGGATACGCCTCTGCTAGTGCAAAAAACAGGTGGAATTAGGAATTAGGTGACTTTTTTTTTTTTTTTTACAATCTGTGGAGAGACACTCAGAGGTAGTATGTTAGTGTTAGTGTTGGGAACCATACGTCTTGACAAAATGCTACAAGATTTTCTAATTCTGTTGAATAGTAAATTAGTAATTCCAAGGAACACAAGAAGATATTGAGTCTTGAAGTAGTAACATGAAGTTTTGAACAGGGGAAATTTGAAACTGACCTGCACTTCCAGAGTACTTGTGCTGATTCAGGTCCTGCATATTTCCTAGTCCTCCTTCTGCGACCTCTGGTATTGCTCGTATTGCACCGGAATGGATTCCGACAACTCTGCCAAATGTAAGTTTTTTTTTAATTAAGTAAAATAAAAAGGAAACTCAAGAGATCCTCTCACGGTGTAGAGTCGCCGTTATATGGACTCAAAGTGTGTTGGCAACATACAAAGCGGTTTCCATCTGACCTGTTGTTTCCTCTTCCCTTCTTATGCTGCATGCTGCTGCAACGGCTGCCTGAAACTGAAACAAGAATACGTGCACATGGAACCGAGAAGTAAGAAGAGCTGGGAAACAAATGGTATTGTAACTACTTGACCTCTATTTCAATCCAATAGATCAAACAATTTAATGCACCACGAAAACAATGTGAGATTTGTTATGGTGCTTGCTGCTTGGGAGGAACCACCAGTTCCACTCCTAAAAACTTTTTCCAGCCGTGTGATGTAAAACAAATTGATTATTTGTAATTATGGGTAATCTAATCTTTTTACTGTCCTCCTCGCCTCGCGTAACATCAACTGGACGCTTTGCCGCTGCTGTTCGCATACACGGAGCGCCTCGACGACGGCCGCCTATCCTGGGCTCACCGTCCGACACCTACAAGGGCTCGACGTGGACCATCGATCTGTAGGGGCTCGGCGACGTCCACATGCAAGGTGGCCTGCAACTCAGCGGGCTGCAGGGATAACCGCTGCAGCCTATGCCTGCCTGCCTCACTGCCGGGGCGCACCGACAGCCGCTTGGGAGGTACTGCCTCCGGTTGCCTGCAGGGTCGATCTCGCCTGTGCTCACCTGCAAGGGCTTTGCCATCGCCAGCTACAGGTGATCGGCACTACTGCGCTTAGCAAAGGCTGCCTGCCAAAGGGGTCACTGGCAACGAGATCCCGGCCCAGCCTCATCCACAGCGATAGTGTCAACCATCTTCACAATAGAATGGTTGATGACATGGAATTTACTTGTGAACCTAAAAACTGATGATACCAATATCGATGCTCAACCTCAAATGTGTGTGTTTATTCTTGGATTATATTGGTAACCAATCAATGATTCAAGCCCAGGATGGAAATAATTAACATATGGATTCTGACATTTTAAGATCCTGATGAAATAAGCTTTACGACATTCAGTATAACTACAAGAGCATAACTTTTTTCATGATCGCCCAGGTGCTCTTCTGTCCAACACCAGCACAAGCAGCAATGAAAAGATGAAGCATGGGAGGACAGAAGGGAAATCGAGAGAACGATGACTGATGGTTGGGAACTTGTGATTGGATGACTCTCAAAAAAAAAAAAAACTTGTGATTGGAGAAGAGGAAAGAGGAGCACCGGCACGGAGAGAGATGGACGGCCACCTCCGCCGCCATCGAGAAATTGCGATTCCATCGTTATGGAATTGACCGAGATATATAGCTCTGTATTAGATATTTAGATATAAGGGGCAGAAAGTACTGTCCTACCCTGCCCTTTAATAAATACTAGGAGGGTACGCGCGCGATGCCGCGCGTGCAGTTGGTGGTCGCGCCTGTGTGTTGTGGTGAATTGTTGTTTTTTTAGGCTTTGTTCGTTTGTAACGGTAATATGCCTAAAGCTGTGTATATGGTTGTATTTTTTATGGTATCCGCATCTGCATGTAAAAGGCATGTTATCTCTAAGAACGACCGGCGCAAAATTAAGAAAATCCATGATGGAATGGTAGAAGCTAGTGAATTTTACACTGGATAGCTTTTTGCCTTTCAAGACAATATATATCTTCTTTTAAATATGGTGGCACTAATAGGACTGCTACCGGTGGCTGCAAGATAGACGCATGGAGGAGTCTGGTACGATGAATTTGTCCTATACATACGGAGGACTTTTCTTGACAATCATGCGGTGGATTAAACGCCAGTGCGCCGGCATAAAGAGGAGGGAAAATAACGTAGCTGAACCAAAAAAAAAAAATGGACTGTGTGCGGGGGCCACGTGAACAGTGGTGGGCCCCGCGTGAACAGTGCCTGAGTGGCTGAGAAGCCGCGGAAACTTTCACCGATAAAGAGTTAGATATATATATTCTGAAAATAATTCCTAAGCTTTTTTGTTGTGAAAGGGCTAAGACATATATTTTTTGTTCCAGATCCACATATTTTAGGTTCCAGCCTACAAATTCCTCTACATTGGTTTTTTTTAGGGAATTCCTGCATATTAGTTCTTATTTTATAGTCATCTGATCTATCCAAACAGGTAGATCTAATTTCTTCCAGAGCGCTGTAAAATTTCACAAACAAATGTATATATACCTCTGTCATTGACCCCTGGGTGTCGCGTCAACCCCATCGCGCAAGGCATCAGGCTCGAGTAGCTGCAGGTGAAGTTCAGTGGGACGGAGCCGGCGGGCTTGACGACGGCCATGTCCATCAATCGTTCCCACGCAAACCGCTGCTAGAACAGCGCCGCGGCACAGGATGAGATGAACTGAATGAAAACGGCAGGGCCGTGGAGAGAGGATCGGAGGACGAGAGCACAGGATTATATTCAAGGCCTCCTGCTATCCAGGATTCCAGTGTGTGTCGTTGGGTGAGATATCCAGTGCGTGTGCTGCCTATCCGTATTATATATACAACTACTAGGGAAGACGGCTGGTCTTTTTCTTTTTTCTGTTTTGACAACAGACGACTGGTCTTTATTTTTATTTCCTCACGTGCTGATGGTCCTCAAGTGCTCAGTTACGTATATTAAGTACTCATACGTACCAATGTTCTGGAAGCTGCTTCCAATATACTTCCTCTGTATTTTTTTATCTGTTGTTAGTGTGAGAGCCATAAGTTTAATTTGTAAAAAATACATACAATATTTATATCTCCAAATAAATTTATCAAAAACTACATTAAAATATCTTCTCAATAATATTAATTATATACTATAAATATTAATATATTTAACATATATTTAGTCAAAATATATATTTAATCAAATTTGTTTTCGGAAAGCGAGAACGACGAATATTTAGGGACGGTGGGAGTAATAATTAGGGTTTCTGTCATGTGCTACCAACCTTTCATCACTTGCAGGCGAGTGGTTCATTTATTTTTAATATACAAAGAGGATTGTAGCATCCCATCGCTTTCACTCAAGATTAAGATTATTCCAAAAAAATGGTACCTCCATCAGTGCTACTACATGCGCACACTACTCTCTCTGTCCTAAAAGAGAGCCGCCTAAGGTTAATTTTACGGATCAAACTTTCATAAATTTAATTTAACATAACTAGGCCTACCATATAAAATATTAGCAACATTTTTATTTTATAATAGAATCACGAAGCACCTTGTTATATGTTCATGTCTATATCTTAACAAATTTTTGTAGTCGTTTTCCATGTCTATATGCTCATTTCTTGGTCTCATTGGAGTACTAATAATCCATTTAGATAGATAGAGCTTTATTCGATCTATGTTTATAGGAGTTAATTAAAAAAAGTGCACATCTAGCAACAGTATGAATTCTATTCCAAGACATCTGGTGCATGCCTTCACTAAAGTTATACTAGTATGGCATGAAAAACATGGTCGCATGTTTGGACTGAGGTTAGGTATATCTGGTGCATGCCTTTATTGCGTGAAAAACATGGTCGCATGTTTGCAAGAGACAAAGCCAAGTGCATGCTGGTGGCCTGGTGGTGGTGCACATGCTTGTCACAAGGGAGTGCACAAACGGTCTGTGGAACATGTGTGAGTATACCTCATAAAAAAAAAATCTAGCCTGGTGCCGGTGCCCCAGGGGAAAATATACTTGGCTTCGGCCAATCAGAGAGGATCAGGAACCAACCTGGAAGGGTGGAAGGGGTCGGGGGCGCTGTGTGCGTGCTGCTGCTGCTGCTGGGGACGCGAAATCACACTGGATGAGCAGCACGGCCTCCCAGTGCAAAGCGGAGCTGCGGAAATCGAACTGGCGGCGCTAACTCTGGAGCTGGGAAGCTGCGCGGCGGCGCTGGGGCCAGGTGCCGGCGGTGGCGCTGCGCTGGAGACAGGTGCCGGCGGCTGGCGGCAGGGCGGCGCTGGTATCAAATGGGCCTGCTGATTGTAGTCGGATCGAAGAAGGCTAGATGGTTTCATCCTAACGCAAGGTCAATGCAAATGGGCCTGCAGCCCACACGGTCATATGCATTCATTTTTTTTTATGAAATCTATAGACGTTTATACTAATCCATGCAATCTGAACCATAGTTGTAAACATTTTTTATGTAAATAAATGGTCTGGGATCACGATCCTCAATACGTTTCAGGTTTATCGTTCCAATTATCCAAGACCATGATCCTATCTTCGAACCAATCGTCCTAGAAAGGCATACCCGTTAGGAATTGGAACTTAAAATTGGTGTGTCACGTGTGTGATTCGTGAGGAGAGATAACATTTGACGGCCCAGGCTGGGAGATGCTCAAACGATGTGTTTAAGCTTTAAAACCAGGTCATTGCAAGTATGCTGAACTGGTTTTTTATTAGAATATTGTTTTTCTCTAGCATACTTTTTTACATAACTAGTTTTTAAAGACGATCAAAATTAGTTGTAGAGGAAGCTGGAAAAACTGCCTCTAGTCATGTGTCTTTAGAAATTGCCGATTTATCGATACGGATAACTAGCCCATTAATTGTTAGATGTAGTTGGGAACATCTTTAATTTAGAGGTGGTCAGGAAAATTAACTGCGCAACCGGAAAGTTGGCTCGTCTATATAAATTATTTCTAAAAAATCATAAATCAGCAAAGGGAAACAACATTAGTTTTTAATCGTACGACATGACCACCAGAGAACCTGACTGAAAAGAAATGAACAACATCGCATCTAGGAGTGGTTCCTTTCACAAAAAAAAAAAAAGGGGGCAGCGGTGCATGCTTCCTTAGAGCTTTAGTGGCTCGTTAATCACCGCATCCACTTCACTTGCCTTCTCTACAGGCGAGCTAAACCCATCAGTTTTGGAGTAGAAGAAGTAGCACACCTTGCACATTTTCCAGAACAACTCTTTACATGGCCTAGGGACAACACCTTCTTCACAAAGAACTAGTCGTAGTAGGTCTCTCCTGCAGATGTCTATGAGCTTCTGTAACTCCCTTCTAGCCTCTGATATAGACATGGAGACACCACGAAGAACTAGGAGAGAAACACTGTTCAACTTGCCTTCACTGTACTCCCTCTGCAAAAGTACATCACATTTTCAATAGGCTTTTCTTTTTTCTTGATTGCAATAAAAAGGCATCATGAATGCTAGTCAAGGCTAAGTGGGTGCGCTCTAGTATTTAGCATTTAAGTGCTCGTACTAATTAACAAATAGCAACATTTGGAGAATGAAAACAACAAATTATAATCACACTATTATTTTCACGATGACACAACATCATCATGAAAATCTAAAAGATCTATAATAGATTTTTTATAAAATAATTACTTCCTCTGTCTAAAAAATAGAGTTGTTTTGGGATGCAACCAATAGTAATAGCAAAAGACCGGTATATTATCCATACTCCCTTCATCCCCATCTCATGTTCTCTCTCCTCGGTTTCTCCTTGTTCTCATCCAGATCCAGTCGACTTGGTAAGCGGGCCTCCTCCTCGCCAGCACAGGTCGGGCATGCCCACCTTGCCAACCCTCACATCGCGTCCAAGCGAGCAGCAACACGCTTCACCGTGGGGCCGCCTAGCCTTCGCTACAAGGCTTGCTTATTTAGCCTTAGTCGTCCCTGGAGCGGGGATGGCTCTCGGCGTGTAGATCTCGATGAGGGCATGCTCATGTGGGGTCCTCATCCGTCCTCAACCTTGTCGGCAGCCTCACTTGGGGCACCGTTCCACCTCCTACCTCACCCAATCTGCGATGAGAAGATAAGAGGGAGCTGTTGGTGGAGGAGAAGGAGGAAGGCCGCGGCCACAAGCCTCACTGGCCGTGACCCGCTCTACTTCTTCCTAGACATCAGTGACATACAAATGCGGTGGTTGGTGATGGTGGATGCGGATCCGATGTGAATGAATGGTGAGAGAAGATAGAAGAGCAAGCAAAGAGGAAGTCGGGAGAGGGTAGACGTGGAGTCCACTTACGTAGGCTAAAACGACACTTTCAATGGAACAATATGTGAATACTAGGGCGTCTCTTTTATTGGGACGCATGGAGTATGTGGCACGCTAGCTACTAGCATGTGATATGTCCTAATTGCCGCACAATTGCATTATTTCTTGTACTTGAGGACTGGATGAGCACCTCCTCATTTTATTAAATACACACTAATGTCTGTTTAAAGAAACGAATCTCACAATTCTTTTTTTTTGGCGAGGGCTAATAGTAGAAACTTGCAAAGTGTAACATTTCTCTCCTAAGAGTTGTGACACGGTAATGTACCTCGAATGTTTGAACATCATTTAGTAGACGACCACACGTGCTCATTAGCCTGAACAACTCATTGTATTCTGGATCTTTAACGATAGACTCTGAGATCTTTGGCCCAACAAAATACAATGCTGGCAATACAATGGGGCCTAATGCGAATGTCAAAGAAGCATTTGCCATGTATTCCTCTTCTGTTGGCACATAATTCGTCATCCGCCACTCTACCTCTGTCATCATAGACTTTAGCAAATCCAACCACTGCACAAGCCATTCAAAACTAGTGAGTACTCAGCTGAAAAAAAAAAAAAAAAAACTACAAACAACTTCGTAGACAAGACTTACTATTTGTACTAGGTGTTTGGTAACATCATGTTCTTGTAGCAGAGAAGCCTTTGCTCCAAGATGATTAACTAAGCTGTAAATTGAAGAAAATACTATCTCTACTTGTTCTGAGTAAAAATCAATTTTGTAATGCTCGTCCCACCTATAAAAACCATTGAAAACAGGAGAGTTAAATTCTTAAAATAAGAGCCATAATTCCTTAGGAAAGAAAGATGATGCCCGAGACAGTAGTAAACGACAAGGATCATACATCTCAACCAATGTGACAAGGTTTTCAAGTTCTTCTTTGGACCCTCCAACGTCAAAGAAGTCATCGACAACGGTTGTAAGCACACCATTTTTGGCCCAAAAAATGCGAGCATCAGACAATTCAGGAAGGAACATGGTGCCAGCAGCAGATAAGTAGAAGTATGTCAACTTCTGTCGTGCAAATGGTAGCTGGTCTAGCCTTGTCTGTTTCACCCAGCTACAGCAACAAAATATGCAACTCGGAAATAAGCTGAACTATCAATGGTTGTAGGCTTGGCATTTGACAAGAGAGCATGGCAATCTGAATCACCTTTCAAGATACTGAAGCTCTTGCTGGTAAGTAAATTGAGAGGAACTAAAATCTCGGACAGCTAACGCTAGAATATCTGTGCTGGTATGTCGTTTGGATCTGTTTTAGCAATATATTTGGTATTAAGTATCTGCATTACGATGAATTAGTGAAATCTTACTTTGTGGAATAGGGAACATAGTTTGGTGTTTCTAGCATCTGATGGTCAATTACGCCGAAATTTTGGATGTTCCACTTGTGGTCTAGACGATCCAATGTAGTGTAGAATGGACAGTCCAGAGCACGCTCCACCTATAGTAGAAAGACAAAAGGTATATCATTAAACCTTGCTAAAAATTTCAAATTCTAAACCTGACAAGAACATTACATTCACTAATAAAGTACCTCTCTAAATAGTGGATCAGTTCTCTGTAGTGCACCACCAGATCCAAGTTGTTCCCTCAATAAGGTACCTGACCATGATCCTATGTTATCCAGGATAGACTCATCTTCTGAAATACTAATCGTTGAAGCCTTGTGCAGTTCTAACAAGGTTCTTGTATCATTCAAATATCCTCCAAGTGAATTATGTAACCCGGAAGCTTTAAAAACATGATACAACTCATCTGCACCATATTTTCATGTGGATATGTGTGTTGGTTAAGGACCAAAAGTTAAAATCCACCGGTTAAAAGTATCAAAAGGTTCTATGTTCAAAAAAGCACCAGAAGAGACATTGTATCCGTTCATCCTTAGAATACGAAATGCCATCGCACATGTCATTGTGTCTAGCATAATTTCCTCATCTCTCTGTAACCAACATCTGTAAAATGACTGGTGGTAAGTACATGAGTTTCTAAAATGAGTGCAAGGAATGGGTAATATGTGTTTAAGGTTCACTACTAGAAAGTGAAATTTCCTTGATAGTGATAAAACAATAGGAAAATGTAAAAGATCTATAGGAAAATTTTTAAATAGTCTACATTTTAATGTAATTTTGTTGATGGTGAACCGACAAGGATAACTTGCTTCTGAGCTCAGCGTCAGAAATAATTTCCTTGTGGGTCTTTTAATTCCTTAATCGACAAGTTAATCGGCATTTTTCCTGTTGTTTTTGCAAAAAAAAAAAAACCAAAAAAATTATTCCCACACGATATTCTGGTTCTCAGTATTAGTGTTTCATTGGTACCTGTATGTCATGTCAAGGATAAGCTTGATTTCACCAACAAAATGCCGAGAAATTCCCATGTTCTCAAGCATATCGACTTGCTGGAGCTGCTGCCTTATCGTAGTCTTTGATGCTCCCTTATCATGCTGCATGCTTCTGGCAGGGCTAGCTGAAGCAAGAAACCGTTACATGATAAATTGAAGTTTTATAGATACACAAACGAGCTTGCATTTCTACAGGTTTTTGCATGCTGTTGTCTGCATGTTCTTAGAGCTTAAAACAAACGAGATTGGTTGTGATAAACCTCTCCCGTTTTAACTTTTACATTTTATTATGACAAAGAGAATGAAATCGGGAAGGCCAGAAGCAGGAACAAAAACGGATTCACCTAAAATCGAAAAATAGATCAATTTAAATAGAAACACATCGATAACAGTTGGGATTAAAAAAAACAAAACATGAGCGTTGACATATAGAACCAAGAAACATGACTTCACGTGTTGCTTTGACCTAACCGACCTAGCATGGAAAAACTACCAACACATAAATAATTCCAATTCATATGGTGGTAAGGTTCATAATAAGACGACAAAAGTATAAGAGTACATGACTATGCATAAGTCCATAACAATGCATTATAGCAGTTCCTAAAACGGGATATTCTAATTAAGATGGGATGTCCCATAAGAAAACAAAAGTGGTAAAAAAACTGCTATACTGATTTTGTCTCTTTTTAGATTTACAAAAACAAAAAAAACCGTCAATACGAATTTAAGCGAATTATTAAAAATAAAAATCAGGACAAACCAAACGGAATTATCTCAACCGTTTTCACCCCATTCCAACGTCTTCTCAACTTGTGCCACTTCAAGAAAAGAGCCCAAATGAGTGAGACAGTAACATACATCGGCGCGACATGGCGAATAAAATAAAAAAAACCAGGAAAATAGTACTGTATGAAAAAATAATAGAGCAAATATACATGCTGTTGGAGTGGACACACGAGCGACGGGTAAGAAAAAGATCATTTCTACTACGTAGCCTCAAATTCACCATGTATTGCTACGGATTATATAAAGCATATATGTGTTCCTTCAGCAAATCAATGTGTATACATGTGGTCATCCCAAGGCGCAAAGTTGTAGAGACAGGTGTTTCCACCGTCACTACTTGGTTGTTGTTCGTCACTGTTATGCAGAGTCACAGACGGTTGGAGGACTGTCACTAGAACTAGCGTATCACAGACATAATTTTCAGACGCGCACGTATACCATCTTTGATTGACTTTTTGAACCGTCTCTAATCTGCTATTCTGCAGTAGTGTCAGCCTATAGCGAGAGCAGGCACCCGGTGGGAAGGAAACCGAAGGGCTTCACGGCCTTGGCCATTGATTCTAAACTATGGGAAGCAGGGGACGCCGCCGTGATCAGCAAAGCAAGTTACCTGACCGTGTCCGACTCTGAGAACGAGAAGCCGGAGATGATGGAGGCTAGAGGGGGAGACGGGTCAGCAGATCGAGAGTCAGTCAAAACGATTTTTAGGAATGGTTTTCAAAACAGCTACTATACAGTCATCGTCGTCATTGATCGTAAGAAAGAACCATTGTTAAAGCTGGTTTTAAAATTGTCTATGAATATCAATTTTCAGACCCCTAAAATTCGAGCCACACCAGCATGGCACAACACTGTAGCCTATAGTACGTCGTCGTCTTTATTTCCAGCTACTAGCTAGGCACATGCATGCAGAAGCATAGCGCCGACCATAGTTAAACAATGACAATTGTATGTTTTCTAATTAAATAACAAAAAAAAAGACACCTGAGATACAAGAGGAGTATATATTGTATGAATTACTAAGTTTTACAGTAGTATGTATACATATTATTTGGGCAGTGGCACGGTTTGGTTTCCATTTTCGAAAATAGAAAACACAAGAAAACTTACAACCAACACACCCCTTCGGACAGCCATGTTTGAGAGACGACAAAGTGTTTTGCTATCATAAATACTGTGTACTTTGGATTGTTATTGTGATGTAATAGCCATTCTGGTGGATTTGTATTGTCTATCAATCTGATCAGATTATTTTGTCTACATATAATTGCCATGTCATATTACCTTGAAATAGAAAAAATATTTACTAAAATTTGTTACAAATTCTGCTGTTTTATGGTTGTTATAATTTGGTCCAATTAGTTCGGTTTGGTCTCGGACCGAACTAACTGGTCTTGGTTATTAGAGATTGACATTTCGGTCTTTGAGTTTTTAAAGTAACTGATCGGACGTCTCTGTTTTTTATGACAGAACTTTTAAAACAACCGAAGGGTTAATCAGTTGATTCGGTTCAAGTAGACTGATCGCCCAACCCTAGTCCTCTCGGTATTCTCATTGAGGATCGATGCACTTAAATAAATTGATATGATATGAATCATCATTGAAATAGAAAACAGAGTAACCTCGATCCGTACGCGTGGTTAAGTCCGTCGCGTAAAACCTCTCGCAAGGAGCTATAATATGTTTCCTTAACCCGGCAACTTGTAAACTTTGTGCCTATGATTCAAACAGTACTTATAATCCGGCTGATAAGTTAAACAGCTGATTTTTTTAGAGAGAAAAACACTGTTTGGTTAATAATAAAATAAAACGGATTATAAGCTAAAGCAAACAGATTCATGTAGTACGTACCTATATTCACCCTAGGGCACGTATACGACGACATGCTCCATGGCGGTGGCATCATCATCACCCCGCGAGGTAGTGACGAGCCGAAGCGCTGCCCGCCGGAGCTGAGGCGGCAGCTGCCCTTGAGCGGGAGGGAAGCAACGGTCAGGGCCATGCATCGAAGACCCGAGCTGGTACGTCGTCCGCACGGTGCGTCGCCAATGTCGAGCACAGGCCGGCCGGACAAAGCTTCTGGGCTTTACCTCTACACTACAACTAGCTAGCCATCAGCTTCGGGTTCCTGCCTGCCTGCCGCAGCAGGAAACTAGCCAATGGCGATGGCGAGCGATCGAGGATTTTCACATGTGGCTGTGCTGGATCGCGGCGATGGGCCGCCGGTAGCCGCAGGTTGCATGCACCAATTTGCAGCTCTGGTGTTGTCGTGTCCTCGGGGCTGAGAGCTCCGGTGCCGTGTCCTCGGTGCATTTTTCTAGTGCGAGACTGCTGGTTGTCACCCGCCGGTCGGGCGGCGTTGACAATTCCGCCCCTACGCGCGACGTGATTACTACTAGTATATACTATTGCTTGCTTGCTCGGACGTCTTATAAATTGAAACGATGAAAGTAGTTAATGGATACTGACAAGATAATTTTCATATAGAATAGAAAGAAACAGCCAAAAAGAAATAGCGAAACATTTTTCTAAAATCCTGGAATAAGTACCCCTAGCTTAGCTAGGTGCGACGATCCCTGTGTTGTAACTTTCGCTCTAGTTAAATAAAAATCCCTTTTATCTAGGAAAAAAACGCAATTGACGACTATACAGAGGAGCCGGGGGCTGCAGGTCAAAATAACAAACAAAATTAATGATAATTGCAGGTTGCTTAAATAACAAAAAAAATTAATGATAACTGCATGTTACTAGAGAGGACAGCACTACAGCAGACTATATTTTTCTTTAGGCAAATAATGATAACTGCATGTTGCTTAAATAACTAAAAAGTTCAGACACTTGAGAAAAGGCAATGGGCAACGGCAACGGCAACGCCACGTTTTTCTCTCTCTCTCTCTCTCTCTCTCTCTCTCTCTCTCTCTCTCTCTCTCTCTCTCTATATATATATATATATATATATATATATATATATATATATATATATATATATATATATATATATATATATATATATATATTAAGGGAAGGGCAACGGCACGGCTTTGTTGCCATATTCCTTTTAGTAACAGAAAACACACACCAGCTCGATCGGACAACTTACCCAACGACACACCTTCGGACAGTCATGTTTGAGACGTCAAAAGTGCTTCACAGGTCTAATTAATTTTGGCTGCAATGCAATATTAACACGTACGTGACTGTACAACCAGCAAGATCTGGAAAGACAAATCAGCAGGGGACGGCCCCGTGGGACTATCGTCGATTCACAACACGTTTAAATAAATGAAAAAATATCTCACGCGTTAGAAAGGTCTTTTTTTTTCTAGCTATTACTCCATGGCGTTGGATAGTTGCTCATATACACGTGTCATAATTTCATGGCAGGTGACCACGGCTACCCTATGAGACCATCTCCACTAATCCTTTTTCATATTGGAATTCTTGTATTTGCACTTACCTGACATGGTTTCTATTAGTTATATATTTGTTATCTCTAGGGTGCTGGACATAATTGATCAAAAATCATAGATTGAGCCGAACTAATTGAGACCGATACTAAAATGATCGAGATTGAAGTTTTCAGTTACTAATCGATCTATTAGACTTAGTCCTAAGTCCATACTAACTGAATTTTTTATGGTTAGCTCAGGTAGTCTAAATGATGCCTTGGACTGTTATCAGGGATGTATTATATATCCATTCTAGTGTATTTGTACCAACTATCACTCTTATCCGTTTGTTTTATCTATAGTTCTTGTCATTTTACCTTGAAATAGAAAAAAAATGTTGCTGAAATTGGCTACAAATCCCTATCTTATATTATGGCTGTTAACGTGGTCCACTTAGTTTGTCGTTCTTGGTTATGACCGAACTAACCGGTCTTGGTTGATAGAGATTCACTTTGTCCGGTCTTTGCTATCTTATATGGCTGTTAACTTGATGTACTTAGTTTGTGGTTCTTGGTTATGACCGAACTAACCGGTCTTGGTTAATAGAGATCCATCTTGTCTGGTCCTGAATTTCCAAACTAACTGATGATAAGTCTCTTTGTGTTTAATGACTGAACTTCTAAGATAATCAAAAAATCGATTGATTCAGTTCAAGTAGACTGATCGCGCCCACCTCTTAAATATAATTGATACTTCCTCCATCCCAAATTATATGACGTTTGATGGAGGAAGCACTAATCATCATAGTAATAGAAAACGGAGCAATCTTCGACCCCAGTACGCGCTGGATTATTTCGACGGCGGTGTCGTGTAAAACTTCTCACGAGGAGCTTACCATGCATGTTTCTTGATCCTGTTTCTTAACTCCATCAACCTGAAAACTTTATGACTACGATATTCTAATCGATCGAACAGTATTACACATATGTTTTCGTACCTCTGTTCACCCCAGGGCACGTATACGACGACGTGCTCCATGGCGTTGGCATCATCACCCCGCCGGTCCGGGGTAGTAGTAACGAGCCGCCGAAGCGCTGCCCGCCGGAGCTGAGGCGGCAGCTCGCTTTCAGAGAGAGGGGAGCAACGGTCAGGGCCATCGTCTACCCGAGCTGGTACGTCGTCGTGTACGCACGGCCCGTGCGTCGCCAACGTCGAGCACAGGCCGGCCGGACAAGCTACTATTGGCTCTTCTGCTACTACTAGCTAGCCAGCTGCTAGCTAAGCTGCCTGCTGCGGAAACTCGGCGAGCGAGCGATCGAGGATCTCACGTGTGGCGTGTGGTGGATCGCGGCGATGGGCCGATGCCGCAGGTTTGCATGCAAGCGACCAATTGCAAGCTCTGGTTTTAATTTGCCGTGCCTCGGGGCTTATTTGTAGTGCGAGGCTGCTGGTATACGATGGGCTAAGCTGCGCGCGGCTGGGGGTTGTCTGTACAAGAAAGAGTATGGAAACACGAGGAGCGAGGATATAGTACACAAAGCATTTTCAGAGCTAGCCGTTTTTACTTTTTTTTTGAAATTAGCCTTCTTTTCTTTTAGAGGCGAGCAAGATGATTATTTCTATTAAATGGTTTTTATTATAGGCTATTTTTAAAGGTGGTCGGCCGGGCTAACTCCCTAAATCGATTAGCTCTATAAGGCCTAATTTAGAAATTCTAATTCTTTTGGAATCCCCCACTTCTTCTAGGGTGGGTATCCATGGGGATATCATTTTAGTTATCATCTTTGTTCTTAATAGGGGGTTTCATCTATAGGTTTTTGCTCCCCTTCTTCCAAAGTATGGTCGGCTGGGATAACTCTCTAAATTTATTTTTATATATAAGGTGGTGGCCAGATAGAATAAGATAATTTTTATTTAGAATTAAAAAATAGAAAAAAAACAGCGAAACACTTTTTCAAATCCCAGGATAAGCACCTAGCTAGGTGCCATGATCGTGTGCTACAAGTCATGTATTTTTTTTAACATATTATATTAGTATTTATACATATATTTAGGTGACATTTTTTTATTTTTATAACAATGGAGGTGGATAATTTAGATGCAAACTATAATTCTGTATTATTTTTTATGATAACACATGTGGTAATTTGGATGCAAACTTAGGATTACGGCATTATCTTTATAATGCCAACATGTAATTTTATATGAAAATAGGGTGTTATTTTAAATATCTTCCGAAATGGCATATGTGCTTAATTTATATGCAAATTTAGGGTGTTGTTTGAATTATATTATATAATGTTAAAGGTGGGTAATTTTAATGCAAATTAAGGGTTACTTTATGTTTTTTTTATAATGGTAGATATGCGTAATTTTGTATAAACCCCATAATAGATTCAATATCTATTATTGGCGATGATGATTACAACCTACAAATTTAAAGGCTAGATGTTTCATATTACATTGAGATTCTAGATTTATGTTTTTTTTAGAACATCATGTGAGTACTGATATGAAGTCTCTATTGAGGCCTCTAATTAATAATAATAACATGATGCATTACACATTATCTGCTAGTCTAGCTCTATGCCTTGTTGTGCAAAAGAAGGCCCTATATTGTGAAGCTCTAGTCGACGACAACTCTTGCTCCTCCGTGCACTATAAAAGTTCTCTCTCCTCAAAAATGAGCCAGGAGCCAATGAAGCCATTATTCTTTAGCTCTACCATACCAGCTCCAACTCCATCTCTCCGCATATTATAGCAAGAAATGGAGTTGTGCAAAACAGAACCTTACACAAGTATCCATAACAATCATGTCTTGTGAGACGTGGAACGTCAAGCTAAATTTTCCATACAAGTTTCTTTCTTCATGTAGCATGGAAAATGAAAATACAATAGTACATTGAGAGTACCACAGCGATGGAGCAACCCAAAGTTCCTATACAAGTATTGCCAAATGGATTTGCTATCTGATATTTAATTTGGGTATTTGCTTGAACCACCCATGTCTATGTTTTATGAATATTTTTTTCTTCACTTAACCTTCATCCTCTCTCTAACGACTTCGGCCGAGACTTTTCTCTCCTTTTCATCTCCGACGGGATGAGAGTTAGAGCACCGGGTGTTTGAGGGTTGGGATTGGACTTACATCTCTAGAGAGATGGCTATGGTGGTGGTTGGAGCGAGATGGGGGGGAGAGATTTAGGTTTGGCCAATGATGGAGATGATTGGTAGATAAGGTGAAGGCGATGACACAGACATACAAAATGATTAATGAAGGATAATAATTGGCGGCGGTGGCTTCAGCTACGGAGCTGCCATAAACAACAGAAATTTGGAGAGGGTGTGGGGCGGGGGGTTGCATGAGGAATTATAAGGCCATTATCTGGAATGTGTTTAAAATGATTGGTGCGAATTTTCTGTATGATCCTCGGCCAACACGTAGTCATGCACAGTAGGGGGTTCGATCAATCGGTGCGAGATGTGCTTTATATATTAGTATTAAGTATAGCTATTATACTTTCAATTACAGATCTCGCATGCGTTCTGCATGCGTGTTACTGTTAATAATCCTTCTTATTTGAAGCCGTTGTTGAGATCGAATCACGTTTCGCGATCACGGGCAGCATCATCTAGCTTATCATGTAGTACCTTATTTAGGCTTTTTAAATTAGGACACAGGCGAAACAATGGACTAGGAGTACTAGTAGACGTAGTAGCTGACAATGGACTGAAGCCTTGGAGCACAGTGTACTTGACTCGCACATGTCAGAACGTGTCCTGCCTTGTGCGCGGCTGCTACACGCCATGTGGTCATGCGTGATTCGTGGCTCGCGGGACGACGAATCGGAACGTTCGACGGCGGCCCCGGTTCGAGATCCTTCACAACAGCTGCTTGTCCTATTAGTCACAGACCACACCACAGTGGTCGCGCCGACGCGACGTGTCCTGTGTCCACTAGAGAGATGTGAATGCAAAGGGTTGCCGTTTCCCCGCTGACATCAGAGAGAGAGGAGAAATTGAATGTACTCTCTCCGCCCCCTCTTCGTTCTCTTTTAATTGTCACTTTAAATATTTATG